>JAIUZE010006871.1:0-103544 GCA_022085475.1 Heliosperma pusillum
TTCGCTTCAAAGAAGCGCGTGGTAAGCTCATACATAACGATCTGCGGTGCTTTTGAGAACTCGTTAGTGAGCGTGGTGAAAATCTTGTTTGCACCTTGGGCAATGAATCGTCTTTGCAAATTGGATTCCATTGAAAAGATGAGTACGTTCTTTATCGCACTCGCCTCCATTACGAAATCAATATAAGCAAGTGAGTCATTTGCTTCTGCATTGGGGCCTGGGTTTGGCGGTATGCTCCAGTCAAGTACTTGAGCTTACCGCAGCTATGGCACATTCCGTCATGAAGCCTCCAGTCCGCAAGTTTGACCCCGTTATTTTTTCAGTCGCGTGTACTGATTCATATTGTCCATGAACATCTTAAGCCAGGATTCGCGTGCGAGCGTGGCACTTGGCATAGGGGCATTAGCATGTCCAGCCATTTGTTATAACAGTTTTATCGATATAAATGATTGCTACACTGCGAAAAGAAGATAAAACATAATAAGAATTTTCATCGTTTTAATTAAGTCTAATGCAAAACCGATTAATACGAAGACTCTTGCATTTATACAATTGACCTCCCTCAAGTATTATATAAATGATCCCAAGACTCAATTTCCGAAATTGATAAGCCAACTTCTTGGCTAATTCTTCTTTTAGAATTCCTGGTCGATAAATTTCTGTAAATTCTATCTTTAGTCCATCATAATCACGAGATATTACTCGGACTATAATGTTGAGGGAAAATAGGTCACCACATACTACTTACCCAACGTAGAAAGGGTCATATGGAGAGTAAGGTCCTATATGCCTACCGACGAAGAAGGGATTCATAACAGTTTTCCCTATAAAGACTAATCTCAATTTTAAGTTTTAGAGGAAGGTCCATCAGCTTTAATTTTATTCATTTAAGTGAACGAATGATCTAGCATTTTGAGAATGAATAATTTAAGATGATAGCTTTTAGAATTTTGAGTGACATCTGGATGTCCATGATAATTAACATACAATCTATATGAGTCAATTTTCATGCAATTAAGTAGTAGGTGGTTTGGCTTAGGCGGAATATGATGCAATAACTATCATGCAAAAGAAAAACAATAAGAACGGAAAATGGAAAAACAAAGTACAAAGTCCTAGTGTGGCCTATCCTATCAAAATAGAACAAAAATACACTTTGGAATCCATCCTTATCACTACAAGAAAACTTGTTTCAGGCGACTGTTATAAGGCGACTGATACAAGTAGTCGCCAATTTAGCGACTGAAAATAGAATAAGGCGACTGAGATCAGTCGCCAATTTGGCGACTGAAACAATCCTCAGATTTTAATTAAAAAAACTCGGGCGACTGATTTCCGTCGCCAAATTGGCGACTGATAAGCCATTTGGCGACTGAAATCAGTCGCCAAATTGGCGACTACTTTTTCAGTCGCCAATTTGTGTATTATTCCAGAATCGCGAAACTAATCCGCCACTCTCTACTTCCCCAAATTTCTTCAAAACACCCGAAACCTTAACCACCTCTACAAAATCGCCACCACTACTACTCCATTCCCTTAACCCCCTCTCCGACCACCACTACGACACTAGCTATACCGATATCACCACCGTTCTCACCAACAAACTCCGACTCTTATTCTATTTCCGTCACTTTTCCTTAATTAGGTGCGATTTTGCTCTCCTAAATCTAATTCCTTAGCTTGTTTGTTTGTTTATTTTATGATTTTAATTAGTATTATGATGTTTATGTATAAGTTGTGATGCTTACAAAGTTCTAATGGTTAGTTAGTTAGGGTTTGTGTAGGTTGATGGTTAGGGTTTATATAAATTGGGGGTTTTGTGAAATTGTTAACATTATGTTAATCGAGGTTGTAATTGACAATTTATTGGTGTTTTTGATGATGTTAGGATTGTTGATTGACTAAATTAGTATAAATGGGAGTATTATTGATGGTAGAAAGTTAGTATTCCCTCCGTCTTATTCATTTGTTTGCCCTTTAAATTATTTTTTATGGTTGTTTTAATCAAAAGGCAAATAAATAATTGTGATGGAGGGAGTAGAATGTTAGGAGTTTATAATTAAAGTGTGTATGTATTAGTTTGATAGTTGTTTAGTATCCATGTTGATAATGTTATTGATTAGAATGATAGTAGTTTAATTAGTGATATGTTAATTTTAGTATAGTTAGTATCCATGTTGACAATATTATTGTTTGGTTTATTATTGATAATAGATATGTTCCTAGAGGTAGTAATAATTGATAATCAATATTGTTGTAATTATTGTTGTGTGGGTTAATGTTTAGATTAAAAGGAAGAGGTTGGAACGTACATGGATGTACGAAGATAGACTTGATAAGAAAAGACGTCCTACCGCTAGATTTATAAAGGGGGTTGCCGAGTTTATTGAATTTGCTAGACACCAAGACGAGTATGATTTAGTAGCAAAGAAACTTAGGTGTCCTTGTATTAAATGCAAAAACATGAGATATCTACATGACATTGAGGTTCAAGAACATCTTTATACAAACGGGTTTTGTCCAAACTACTACAATTGGATTTCTCATGGAGAATCATATTTTTCACTTCCCGAACAATCTCAAATCCCACAAAGGTTGTACGCGGTTGTACTCAGAGTACAAAGCAGAAGATGACGGGAGTTGCTCCTACTTGTTGGACCAAGGCTACCTCTGCACAAAAAGAGGAGTGGTTCAATAATTTTAGGGTATATTATTTTTGTTTATATTTTCTTATATTATTATAGTTTTTAATTAATAATTTATTTTACTAATACTTACCTTTTAAATTGTAGAAAATATTTGACTGGCCGACCGGAATAGAGTATATTGTACGTCAAAGGTACAATGAGACGTGCACTAGACGGTTAAGGGACAACATGTATAAGGTTGTCAAGAGGAAGAAGGAGCCGGAGCATATGAGAGGTGTTTAATTGTTTTTGTTATTTGTATATATATAGTTATATTTTTACACATTTTATAATATTTTATAATACTTATTTAACTTGTAGGTGGTGCATATGAAGATATGCTTAAGTATCGTGAAACTGAGGAGTTTCAGGCTAGGTCGGCCCAAGCATCCAAAAATAAAAAAGGAGGAAAGAAAGATGGAGCGGCTGAGCCGTCGCATCACGCAGAATCTCGATCTTTCCTTAGCCTAGTTTTGGGTGTAAGTTATAATTTCCACTTTTTCCTCCATTTGAAAATTATAACTTAAATTCTTTTTATTATTAAAATTTTCTTATACAAGTCTTTAATTTTTTCTTTTAGAAGGGTAAGAAGAAAAAAGCTAACACGCCCACAGCTCCGGAGCTCTTCCTTGACACCCATTCCCGGCTCGAAGACAATAGAAGATATTGGATCAAACCAAAATATAAGGAATTATATGTAAGTTTCAAGCATTTTTGTATTTTTTCAATAAGTTCAATTTTTTGAATGTTTAACCAATATTGTAGCTATTTTTAATAACAATGTTTATATTTTGTAGGAAGCATTTTCCGCCGAGAAACTTAGGCATCCCGAGAAGCCCGATAACGAGATTTGGTTCGACTTAGTAAAGGGTTTCAAGAAGGGGAACGTCTACGGGATTGGGTCGGCAAAGAACGTATTTTACGAAACTCCAAGGGGAAGAATGTCGTCCACCTCAAACCAAACATACGAGCCGACAGTCGTGGTAAGACTCCAAGCCGCACTTGACGAGGAAAAAAGAAAAAGCGCGGAAAGGGATGAAGAAATAAGGATAATGAAAGAGAAATTCAAGGCTTGGGAAAGCAGGTTTGAGAATTGCAACCAAGGTCCCCCTCCCTATCGGCGGGATTATGATGAAGGCAATGGAAGTGGTGGATTTCAGGCCGAATCCAATATAAACCTTGGCTTCTGATATAGTTTAGAAACTTGTTACATGAAACAATTTATGGTTGAAACAATTCCGTTTAAGAAAATTTGTAAACTTGAAACAATTTTTTTTATCTATATGAGGATGTTGGTTTCACATCGTGTTGTTGTAAATGTGTGAAATCTTTGTGTTTTCTTGTATACTTGCAGGTAGGGTATGATGGTATGGTATGGTAGGATGAAAATGGAAATTTTCATGCAATATCACAGGTATTTTGGCGACTGAAATGTTCATTTGGCGACTATTTTCAGTCGCCAAAACCCCTGTATTTTTGCAAAGTGAAAATCCATTTGCGACTGCTTGGCGACTGAAATCAGTCGCTAAATTGGCGACTGAATACTATGGTAGTCGCCAAAATGGCGACTGATGGCGACTGATTTCAGTCGCCAAATTGGCGACTACATAATATTTCAGTCGCCAAATTGAGCGACTGATTTCAGTCGCCATTTTTCACAATTGGCGACTATTTTTTCAGTCGCCAAATTTGGCGACTGAAAGTAGTCGCCCGAATGTTTTTTGGCGACTAATGACAGCGACTAGGTCTTGGCGACTGAAATCAGTCGCCAAATTCATTTTAGCGACTGAAATAAGTCGCCAATATCAGTCGCCTGAATGTTGTTTTCTTGTAGTGTATGGACCCTAGAAGCTTGACTTGATGTTCCATCTTGGTCCATGTAGCGGGAGTGAGCTATCCGATCTCCATCTTTGGTCTTCTCAAAAATACAATTTTTTTAAAAATTACAAAATATAAACCTATTTACATTCTAATTTAAAAATTATAATTAAAAATTACAAAGGGGAGATTCGAGATCTCAAAATACATCAAAGACCATGTTACCATCATTACGATAACACAATCTACTAAGGCCACACTAAGCAATACAAATTACAACCCCTTGTAAAAATACCAAAATAATCCATTCATCCATTCATTCATTCATTCAACATAATAAAATGCATCAACAAAATAAATTAAATATTCAAGACATAATTCATTAATTATGATGATTAATTTATCCAATTCACCTTTAAAATGATCAAAATTATGTGACAATTCCTTAATTGTACACAATAATTTTAATCAACCATAATCCAATTTAATTCATATTATCAGGTATAACATAAATTAAATTCAACATTATTTTAAACCGTTTTAAAATAATAGGGTATCTATCATTGTGAACCTTTTCACAACAACAAAACAACATACATTATCTTTATAATGCAATAAACAAAAATTAAAAATTAAATTTTTTTTTTAACTATTCACGGATGAACAGTACCCGTGAACAGTAGCATGTAAATTTTTTTTTTTTTTTTTAAATTTTTTTTTCTTCGGTTTTTAAGAAAAACAAAAACATACAAATTAATCTTATTAATTTGATCATGCTAATAAAACTAGATCGGTACAAACATTCAACATCTAATCATTATTAAACATTGATACAAACTAGATGATTCAAATTAACCTTTTAAAATGAATATCTAAATCATGATTAATCGATTATCAAAATACCCAACTAATCATAATTGTTTTGTAAATTCATACCGAAAAATTTAGCACAATGAATGTTCTTTAACATCCAAAACAAATTCCATTTTCATTTCAACTTAATCCTCATTAAATCAAAACATCAACTAATTCATTATATTATTCTCTTAACACATTAAAACAACAACATATATGAATCAAAAATGGAAAAACAAGGCAAAAAAAAAAAATTTCCTCACGACTAAACAGTGCCATGAACAGTACCATTTTTTTTTTCTCTGGCCGTGAACACTACCAAAAAAAAACAAACACTAATTTTTTTTTTCTTCTTTCAGCCGAAACAAAAAAAAACAAAAAAAACAAAACAAAACAAAAATTTCTAATCTTATATTTCATCAAATATGAAAACATATAAAATAATTTCATAGCCAAAAGCTCTGATACCACTTGTGGAAAATATCGGTATACTTCCCTTTAAATAATTCGGATTATAATGAAATTATAACTATATGAATTTCTAGTCATAAATGAAATTTCATAATATAAACAAGAGATTAAGAAATAACCTTCGGTCATAGAAAAAGGCCTAAGAACAAATACCAAAGTAGGTATTCTCCTAATCGTTACACCAAGATGGTTCAAGAAATGCCTTCGTCGTGCTAGAACGAATACCCAAAAATTACTTCTAATTTTATGTGTATATTGATGATGAATATGAAGATGAATAAGAGAGTCAAAATCAGAATTTTTCTTCCTCTTTTCACTTGTGTGTGCCGTGAGAAATTGCAGTAGAGTAGGGTTTTATTTTTCTCCTTTTTATTTCCCTTGTGCCGTGAAAACAACAAGAGGAAAAGGAATAAAACAAAAACCCTAGTTTCCTTATTTAACTCCACCTCTATAAGGTAGTTAGCATTTAATTTAATATGTATATTATGTAATATGTATTCTAATTATTACTAGTAATGGACCGTCACATAAACCGAGTAATGTCGGACTAATACACCATAATAATATCGTGTAATACATATCCGCCAACTTAAATATAACAGTTTATACTTTAGTTTAGACCAACATTATATACATTGATTAAATATAAAATTTTATATTCAATTACCAGCTAACATTATTTAATCGTTATTAAATAATCGTATCATCATCACATTTGACTAACCTTTTAGTCAAATACATCGACTAACCTTTTAGTCATTTAATAAGGCATCAATATGATTAGTTTCTCAAATAATCACATCTCTCAAACACATCCTTTAGGTGTTACTTTTAGGGATCAGTTGATCACCGCCATCTGTATGAGAATAACGTCAAACTTATCTAGCAAGCCAACCGTTATCGATAAACGTTAATTAACTGATTATAATACAAAGTATACCCTGTGAACCTTAGCTGTTATCACACTAACTGAGGAGGACACTAGCTCCAACAGCTATGCTGTGAATGTTGCCTTGTCTAAGCCTCAATCAAAGTGGGGGCTCTGTAGATACCTCGTTTCTACACCTTCCACCAACCACCTAGTGATGATTGGGCCGCATATTTGTTACGCGGAACGATTAATGACAATTCGTAAGTTTATCGTCAAGTGATAGCTCAAACACTTGTGTCTACCCCTATGACGTTCTACGCACCGGTATGGTCGTTTTGACAGTCATTAGAGTTCATTAGGAGTCCAGGTCGAAAACCGCTTCATTTTGTAGAAACCGTTAAAACTCCAAGTCAGAACGCGCGGAAATATTCTGGATAATTTATTATATTTTCAAATTATATCTCTTTTTGATAAATATTACATCTTATCTTTTTTAAATGGAAGTATAGATCAACCACAATTCCGTAATAGAACCGTGGAAATCTTTCTACCGTAGAAGGAAACCTCAAGAGAAATGATGCAGCAGGTGCTGCGCTTCTTCGATTGATCGCAGTTCCTGCTGCGCCTCTTCCCCAGCCTGTTTTATCTGTTCTTTCCAAAGTTTGAGTTGTTCTTGAACTCTTTATATTTTCTGCTATAAAAGGAGAGCTCCGTTCTCACTATTAAGACACGCGAGTGTTCCACCCCTTCTCCTCTCTCTCTTTGCATTCTAGACCTTGCTCTAAGCTATCGACATCTACGTGCTTGATCAGTCAACCATGTAAGCTCAAATCCTTTTGGGTACCCGTCACGTTTGCATTGACCGGCCAATTTGACCACTACACAATTAATCAATCAATCAATTCAATCAATCAATTTAGTCATTTAACAAGAGCACTTTCTGCATACATTCGAGTCGAATTTTCGCTAAAACGTTAACTTTGTTATTCTCGTTTCGTCAACCTGTAAGTCTGAGGATATAAATCCCATCTTTTTTATTTTATTTATTTTATTATTTATTCATTTAAGATTCATGTCAGAAATAAATTAAAAACCGATTTTAAGTAAAACCTTTTTTTAACAAAGTCTTTTTAGCATCCGACGTTGGGAAGAAACACAGCACCTGCTGCGCCTCTTCCAGAGGCTGCCTGCTCTTGCTCTTCTTCCTCTTCCTCTGGTTTCTACGCCGTTGTTTTCCTCATCTTTATTTTCTCTTTCATTCGTACATTAATCGTATTAATCTTTCATAAATCATTTTGTTCTTGACTTAGATCCCTAATAAGTCAATGTAAGCGGGTTTTCGTCTTTGAGTCAAATTTGGGTCTTAGAGGTTCGATTCGTTCATATCAAATCTCTGGATTCGTCATTGATATAAATTGTAGTAATTAATACTCCCTCCTATTCTATGTATTCTTCTCTTTTCATTTGAACTCTAGAATTAAGGAAATGAATTTGGACCACACAAAACACTATACCCCACATGCAATTAAATCTGGACCACACAAAACACACAACCCCACCTCCAAAAATGGAAATAGGGAAGAAAACATGAATGAACCAAATAGGAAATAGGGAAGAATAGATGGAGTAGGAGAAAGTATGTTAAATAACTTTCACTCGAGTTGTAGTCAATAATTCATCCTAAATATACCAAAACAACATTAACTGCTCGCGATTCTGACTTCACAGTCATAATTCAACTCAAGAACAAACGCATAGAGCGTTGCGCCTCTTCCATAGGACGCAGCAGTTGCTGCGCCTATTCTGGGTTGACTTCTGTCCCTGAACTTCTTTTTTCGCCTTGACGTAGCTTTAATTATGTAATTAATTAGCTATTAGTCGTATTATCGCTCCTAATCTGTCTTTTAGTTTTTCTAATCTTTTCCTTTTCTTCAAATCTCCGTTTTGAGTATATTTCTGACGTAGATCCCGTAATCCTTTGTAATATTTGTAATCCTTTGTAATCTTATTTAATCATTGTAATTGTATGATTTCTTTGCCTTTCGTATGTAATTCATTCTAAACTCCAAATTTTAACATAATTGAGTGCTAATTACATGTTCAACATAATCTAATTGACACGCTAGGATTAAAACGTTGGATGTTGCATTGCATGCATACAATCGATAATATATCAAATACGAACGATTTCCGTAATCATTAGTAGAGGTCGCTATCGAGGCGGGCGAGATTAGTTGTTCGATTAAAGAGCTTCCTAATATGTACCCTCACCCCTTACTCCAGATCTTTGTGAACATCCGTGTTCATTGGCATCCACGAGAGTCATTCTTGACACAGAATGCTAAGGGTAACGAGTTCTTAGTGTTTATGTCATTACTTTGTGTCTTGACATGGCATAAAGTATTCGAACGGTTCCAATTTTCCATAAAAGTTGATGGCGACTCCTCAAATGCGTATTTCTACGCTTGTCCATCCAAGTGCGCCCCTCCGTGGTTTCCTGTGTACCACAGTTCGGCAAGAATCACCAATCCGTGTATCACACTATGATAATGTAAAGTCATAGAAAGTAAATAGAGCTTGCTTAACACATGCTACTATGCGAATCTTTAGGCCATTGTCGGACTTAGGCAAAGTTTTATATCAGGGGCCCATATTTAGTATCTAAAAACAAAATAAACCCGACTCGTATTTCACGCAACTCAAAAATATTGCTCGTAATCCGCCTACCCAACCAATTTGACATGTATATTTCAAGTTTCTCGCATAATGACCAATTCTTATATCCTACACCAATGTGTACCCATGTAGGATACTCCATACTCCCTCCAACTTCCCACTTATTTCCATCTTATTATTACTTTTTTTTTTTAAGAAAATACATAAAAAGGGATTTAACATAAGAGAAAACACCAAGTGGATAACTGGTACGGAAATTCTTATTTCAGACGGACCATTTCCGTCTGAAAAATAAGACGGAGTTATGTTGCCACTTTTTGATAAAATGTAACCACAGCTTATATCAACTTATTTTCAATAGTGATTATATCTAACTGTAAAGTGGTTACAAAATCTCGTCTTATTGCGTATAAACAAAGCTTAGTGGAAATTTGTGATGTAAGCATCACATGGTTAGGTAGACAATTGCCTAATATCACATGTATGGATCGGCCAACATGTGTAAATTTGGGTCCATTTTGGATTTTTGATATTTGTCCCACAAATACTTATAAGTCATATGTTTAAGTATTAAATGTTAAATGGATCATTTAATAATTAAATAACGCAAATAAATTAATATTTTACACTTAACCTCTATGTGATAATTGACTATTATAACAATATATAATGGGTCATTTAATACCCACTAAGCTTATATTACAACTCTTTGTAATATTAATAAGCTATTTACCACTACCTCCTAATTTAAAAAAATACCTCAAGTAATTTAATAGATTATCATATAATCATTAAATTTTACTTTATTTAATCATATTAAATATAATTTTCATCATTCAATTATCTTTTAATTGACTCAAGTTCCAAGCTTGTTTATCTCAAAACTCACTCGACTACCCATTGGTCAAAAATATTCAAGGGACTAATTAAAATGTATCTTGTACAATATAATTATTTTTTCATTGAGGTTCCTCCCTAAAGGTATGACCGTGGGGAATCAGTTAATTACCGCCGTCTTTACGACAGTAACATCTAACACTAGCATGTCGTCTGTGAAGGACCGTGACACAAACCTGAAATTACATAAGCCGTAAAAAAAAGTAAGCACATAAACTGTATTAGGAAACATAATTACCTAAGGAGTAAAAAAACATAACGTGCCGACAATATGAGGTTTATTAGTTGCTAATGGAGAACTCGATTTAGACTCAACAATGATGTATGGATGAGAATGTGCTCCATACCATGTCTTATGGTAATCCCCAGAAGAGTGAGGAGGGAGGCTATAATAGAAAAACCGTCTATTACGACGCAGTGATCCCCATGCTCAGTCTAATGATTCACTCAAAGACCCTTAGAGCTCCACCTCGTAGGTCCCTGATTTCCCAGGGCGATATGCTCTATATGGTCAGACCATAACAACAAGTACACATTGACAATATCAAAAATGGCGAAGACATCGATCAGGCTGGTACGCCTCCACGACATCCACAAATCGAAGAAGACCAGTAAAGAGACTACAGGGTTGCCCAGTCTCGGGAGGGCTGTAATAAAGGACCCAAGTCACCATCTCTGGTTGCATGTGATCTAATTGCCTCCGATATGACTTTAACGCACTCAAGTCACCAATAAATATTGTCTTTATATTGTGCCAATATCTAGCTCACACATCACCACGCTTAGCATTTGTCGTAAGATTGGGGCGAAAACTAGTAAAATACTCAAATATCTAACATTGTAACAATGTTAGACAACCACACAAATCACGACAGTCACTACGTGTAGCTATCCTTAACTGGCGGTACATGTATGCTAGAGTGCCCGCACCCCATGCATAATCATTTTTAAACTCCACATATATAAGCATCGGGAACATGTTCACCCGAAATCGGTCCCCTGATTTCTCCACAAGTAGCGTGCTCCCTAACAAAGTCGGCAAGTACGCATGTGCCTCAGTCTTAGCACCTAGCTTCTCTTCCGACAACAACTCCTTTAATGCCCTCGCCAAGACTAAATTTTCTTTATAAATCTTGGCATTTTTCAGCGTTAACTGCTTGTACCAACTCAACCTCGGTCATGCTAAAAAGCTCAGACATACCTCTAAAAGGTGATGCAAAATCTCCCGCATCTATACTGCACACGCGTCCGTAAATAGGGATGCCTAAAATCTCCTCAACATCATGTAGTAATATGGTCATCTCAGGCCAGGCATGTGAAAGGTATTTGTGTCAGGTTACCACCTCTCTACAAACACACACAATAATGGCATCTTAATATTCTTTAACATGATATCTCTAAAATGGGTAAATTCATATGCCTCCACCATTTGCAAAACCCGGTCAGACATCTGACAACCTCTTAAATCAACAAAGGCATGCTCCCTAGCGTATTCAGTCAATAAATTACGCTCAGACTCAGGGCGAGCCCACAATTCGTCGGCGATGTGTCCCTCAAAACTATGGATCACGTTATCCTCAAACGGACCTACAGGTGCCGCATCTTTCAGTATCCATAATGTATCGTCCTTGCTCGCTCTCACTTTCCTTTTCGGTTATATTTTTGAGCTACTCATCTCCGAATATGATACGATTTTACCATTTTTCCTTCGCCTCACCCTTATTACCTCAGAGTCACCATCTTCCTCAATGCTCTCATTACTCGACCTAGACATATGCTGCTCAAGCTCTCTACCAAATTCCACTCAAAGGACTCAGCCAGATTAGAATCACCCTCATTCTACGTGGTCGGATCCCTTAACGTGGGTGTAGTACTGATACTACTAATAGTAACACGTGTTACTTTAGCTCGATGAGGATGAGAACCATGAACTCTAGATTTGCTCCCCCCCCGTCTATCATCTACAAAATTTACACCAAAACAAAGCAAACATAAATACATAATAGATATTGATATTATAATTGAAGGGAAATAAGAGAAAAAGAAAAGTTTAATTGAAGGGATAATTAAAACATATTACATAGTATGTAACGGTTTATTATATAATTTCAAACATAAGATAAACCCAAATATACAAAAGTCATTCATAAATTACATTACTAACGATAGACCACTCTTAAGAAAGGAATATCCGTCTTAAGAATCATACGGTACAAATACTACCCCACTTGGCTAAATAAGACAAATAATTTGCTAATATCTTGGAACTGTCTTTTTTGTCTTAGTCATGGTATTTGACCCGTCTTCAACATGTGACGGATAATGTCCTTGCTCACTGAGAATTTGTGCAGTAATAATTACTAAAATAAAAATAAAAGTAAAAGTCCATCATTCCTTATTCAAGTACTACCCCACTTGACTAAATAAGACAAACGCCACGACGTGCATCCCACATGCAGACGAGACCAAAGACTCTGACGGAACCGTAAGTCGAATCGAATTTCCATTTCCAAAATTCATTAATTGAAAATTTTAAACATTCAACTATTGATTATGTAATTTATATACTAAATTATGACTAATACAAAAAAAAATTCCATAATTTGCAATTGAATGACCATAATCTATTATTGATTCTATAGTCAATTAAAACAATCAGTAAATGAATAAAAATTTTAGAAAGTAATTTACTTAATGGTTTTGATGTTCTTATTTTTGTTGTCACAGCCGACGCCACTACTGTCGTCATAAAATTAAGAAATTGTGGGATTAATAACTCCGGTGGAGACAGGGAAAGTATACAATGATAACTGCTAGTATTAGGTTGTAAATTATACAAGGGTAAATCCGCAAGTTTAAAGTTATATAAGGGTAATTTCGTAATTTACAGTGCGACATTAGTAATTTTTTGACGACAAAATGAAAAAGTAAAAAAAAAGTAAAGTTTGTACCGCAAGGATTAATACGGCCTCTAACAATGAAAACAGCAAGTTACAACAAGTAGATAAACCAAAAATCCCTACCACCATGAAAAATTTAGTGAATTTGTGTTTAAAAACTTGCACATCAACAAGAGGGGCATGTTTCAGAATTAAGACAATTTTCTCAAATAAAGGTTCCTGGACATTCTCATCCGTCACAACGTTTTTGGAAAAATCCTTAAAAAATGTCTTTCCGTTTCCGATTCCTACTCCTTGATCTTTTCTTTTCTATCTTGACTTTTTTTATTTAATTAATCCAACTACTAGTATAGATCCCGTGCAAATGCACGGTTTTTTATATAATAATGTATAAAGGCGTTAAATAATATTATATAGCTTGGTAACATGTGTAAGCGGTTTAAGAGAAAAAAAATTGATATTTTTCACACCAAATAAGATTGACGTGTAAACTGAACCTAATTATATAAATTACTTAATTATTAAAAATAGTATTATTATACTATTACTTTTACCAAAAGAATAAACTTAATTTAATGACTTAATTATACGATAAAATTAGAGAATTTGTGAAAAGATATAATCAACTTGTAGTAAGTTTGTAACAAAAGACAAATAAACTATGAAAAAATATTGTGCAAAATATTTCTCTAATATCATTCATATGGTATTATTAATGCAATTCTACATGTGTGGTAAAATCATAATAATCATTAATGTGAGTTTACATATTGAAATTAGTAGTAATCTCTTATTTATGGTATAAAATTAATATGAAATAATATGAGGACCAATCATAGAGCATTTCTCATTTAGGCGGGAAAATTTTGGAAAACTCTTATTCTTTTAGTATAAGGGGATGTTTCCAAAATTGTGGCTCTATTTTTCAGGCTTTCCATATGTTCTACCAAAATACTTAGCTTATGACGTAGTAGGTGTATCGCAAACGCTAAGAAAATGCAGTATAAAAATAGTAACCCAATAAAGGTAGTCATAACGGCTTCACATGGAATCTTAAAAATAGATACCACATATCATAAATAGAAAACAATTTCCAAAACTAATTTTACCAATCAGGGTCTCCAATTTGCTTTGAATCGTCATTATCTTGTATTCAATCTCTTCCTTTTCTTTTTATACACCCATCCGTTTCTCCACAAACTCATCAAATTTCTCTAATTAAAAATAAAAATAATAATCAAACCCGAATTTTATGGTCAATAGAAAGGCATGCATAACTATATTCAAAATAGAGAACGATTGAATTTTCACTACTACAAATTAGAACTTGGGGCACGGAATTTTTTTTAGCGCAACTGCTAAATTTACGTGGCGCAATTGGTCGTGGCTAGCAAATAGCCACGGGAAAACAGTGATGTGGCAAAAATTAAATTCTTATGTATTAGTTAATGTTTTCATCCTATAAAATTACTACACATTCACATAATTTAAATCGTTTTAGTAAAAATCAAAATTTTTATTTTATATATCATTTTATATTTTTATATGTATTAAATTTTATTCTTTATATTTTAAAGCACCAACAATTATAAAAAAAGGGGTAATTTAAACTATTTTATTGGTGAAAAACTTAACTTTGTAGATTTTGAATGACCATTTATAATACATAATATTACCAACACAATAGTTTCCAATAATTTATAATCGTTGTGAGATAATTTCAAACGAGTTGTATAATAAAACGGAGGGAGTAACAACTTTAAAAATAAAAACGCTCTCGGCGAGTTAAGGTTAACATTTTTAGAGCAATTACCTAAGACTCTCACGTCTAAATTTGAGATCCTTCAAAGTTCAAGCCTTATTCATTAATTGTAACAAAAAGTTATTACCTTTACCAAAAACAACAAAAGCAGTTAACTCAAAAATGCACACTAGAGTAACAATATCTTTGAAAATCATTGTTTTTTTTTTAATTTAACTAACGTGAGACAGTATTACAATGTGAGACAATCCTTATATAAAAAAAGACAACTCTATATTAGCATTAAATTAATAATTTATTTCATATATAAAAGTGGATCGTCTTATTTTATAAATATGTTAATTTTAATTAATGAATAGTAAGTTGTTAGCAAGTCTAACATAAATAATTTAATATAAATTAAGTTAAAGTTTCTGAACTTAATTTTGTTGAACTGAACTTAATTTTGCTGATCTTTTCTGAACTAAACTTAAAAAATCTGAATTTTTTTGAACTTATAGGATTTGAACTTAACTTTTTGTAAATTACTTTAAAAATCATTATCACACTATGAGTCTTTTTTAAATTGTTTTTCGAAAATATCTAAATTAGAAGTAAATAAAATATTATTCACAAAACGCGCGCGAAAATTGACAATTTGAAATAGTATATAACTATATAACAACTACCAATAAGTTTGGATTTTCGATTTGAGCTGATGCTCGAATCCAATTCTCTACCTTGGCGCCAAGTAAAAAATTCTCTACCTAAACCCTACCCCAATATAGTCACGATCCGATATAACCGAAGTTACCGAACCCACTAAGACCCGACCAAACCCGACCTAGCTGATCTGATTGCCACTCTAAAATGATTTTGCACTAAGCTATCACATGCACATACACTCTCCTTTCTTCTCTTTCTTTACCCTCCCTCTCCCCCTCCCTCTCCTTCTTTCTTTTATTTCTTTATTACTCTCCCGGCCCTCTCCTTCTTTCTTTTATTTCTTTACTCTCTTTTATTTCTTTACTCTCCCAACCCTTTCCTTCTTTCTTTTATTTCTTTACTCTCCCAGACCTCTCCTTCTTTCTTTTATTTCTTTACTCTCCCGACCCTCTCCTTCTTTCTTCTACCTTCCACCTTCCCCTTCCATTTATCCTCATTTAATTATAAAATATCTACACACTCCAAAAAAATGTCGTGTTTATTAGGTGTTTGCTTACAAAAATTACAAGTGTTTTGTAATCGGCTCAACATCTTGGGTGTTAAGCCGCCGAAGCCGCTACTGAAGACAACATCAGAGCTGTCGTCTTCATTTTGTTCTTCCGCTACTACTAAACAAGGTAGCGTCACTCTGAATATTATTGTTATTGCTTCTAATATAGTTGTATGTCGAAGAGATGAAGGCTCATGCGTAACTTTGGAGTATAATATAATCTTGCCTCTTTTTGTGGTCATCCGGATGATAGAGTTGATAGTAACTATTGATTTTGTATTAAGATTGATATAAAATGTTACCTTCGTTCCGGTCATTTGTTTATCATTGCTATATTATACTTCCTTAGTCTCAATTATTTGTTTGCATTTGATTAAAATATCCCTCACAAAAAATATAAAAGGCAAACAAATGAATGAGACGGAGGGAGTAATAGTTTCTAATTTATGAGTAATTTGAACACCTAACAAGATTATTGGTCACTTACTTATCATCTATTAAGTACGACCACAAATGGTACATCACTCTATCCTTTGTATTTATGTCAAAAAGTTAAGATAAACAAATGACCGAGGGTGACAAATATGTAATGTTCAATAACTTTTATTTTGTGGGCCCTGGATATGAAACTAAAGAATTGGCAATGAATATCATGGTTTAAGATAAACGATAAGTCTTGCTTAAGACGGGTAGTATTTATCTAAAACTTAAGACGGGTTAAGTGGTGGTAATAAAGAGAAAACTTTTGGTATTTATTTAGCCCGTTTAAAGTTTAAGATAGATAGTGACCATCTTAAATGAGAATATGTGTAAGATAAAAGCAGAAAAAATGGGGAAGAATCATTCATCTTTTAGTTAAAATGAAAAATTGCAAAGGAAGCAGCCTAAATTCTAATCATCAGTACAGTCAACCTCTACAGAAATAATTGACGGAAAAGAAAGGAGGGTCACGGTTAAGAGTAAGTAACAAATATCAGGGGCATAATTGGGGTTTCTGAAAAGGTAGTGGTAACAAATGTAAATGTTTTACAAATTTGACTTCTTTTTTTTTGTCTTTATTATATTTCAACTTTAAAAATGTTCTTTTTTCTACCGAGGGAGTAACAACTTTAAAAATAAAAACGCTCTCGGCGAGTTAAGGTTAACATTTTTAGAGCAAATACCTAAGACTCTCACGTCTAAATTTGAGATCCTTCAAATATCAAGCCTTACTCATTAATTGTAACAAAAAGTTATTACCTTTACCAAAAACAACAAAAGCAGTTAACTCATAAATGCATATTATATTATATCAGTATGTGGATTATACATCTGATGTATTACCACAGATAATATAGTTTTTGAGCTTTAAAATAAAGTTTTTGAGTTTCATATTAAATATTATGAATTTTACTAAAAAGTTTTTGAGTTCATTAATTTGAATATTAAGCTCAAAAAATTTACAATAAAACTCAAAAATCATAACATATAAAATTTAAAATATAATTTATAAACTTTAAAATGCTCGAAAAAAATGCACAAAAACTCAAATTTAAACTAGTCTGAGGTAGTACCTCCGATGTATAATCCCTTTTCCCTATATTATACTAGTAATAATAACATCCCCTATATATTAAAATACAAACATTTAAAGTCACCACAATAACCCACATTATCATAACATTATTTTTTTTCTATGCATATATGGTATAAAATAAGTAGTGGTAGACCCCACTTTTTTGACTTCATTTACTTTCCTTTAGAGTTTATACTTTAGACTCTATGTCTCTTCACGTGTACTTCCATTTTTTTTCAATATTTATTTTGGTTTCCTTAGATTTGTTTTGTCTTATATAACTCATCCGGGTTAATTAAAGACATGGCCAAATATACCCAAGCTCGAAAAACCAATTCAAAATACTTGGGGAGTTTTTATAAAACGTCAACAAAAAGCTACGTGTCGTAGACATTTTTCCTACTTTTTCCTCTTTACCTTCACTTTTAAATCTTATTCCCTCCGGCTCAGTCATTTTTTAAAACTTTATCTTAGATATTGTAATAAAATATACACAAATAATTGAGACAACGGAAATACTTTTTATCTCAATCTTTTACTATTTAAAAAGAAAATCACAATATAATTAACAAAAAAAAATTGAACGGATTACAAGTTAATAAAAAAAATATAATTTCAACAAATTTAAATTACAACGAATAATGATAATGATTTTTCTACAAATTAATCTATCAAAGACGATAATTCAAAGATCTATATTAAAATTCACTATAAAAACACTAAAATTTGGATCGGGCATGGAAACCCGTCATATATTGCACCCATATTTAATTAGTATCCAATATTGTAGTATACGTACTCCTTTTGTTACTTTTTGTATCATTTTGCCATCAGTTTATATTTAGTCTCTCAATAAGTAAAATTGTAAGATCGTTTTACACCAATTTAGTGTAAAAGCGCCTTAAACAAAAATTATTGTTTGTAAAATATATTAACGTGTGCCATAACTCATAAGGGTACATATTAATAAGCTAAGTATGGAAATATTCACTACAAATTTCCATCAGAAATGCAAGTATGAACATACTTTTACCATAATTAGTGATAATATCTCATGAATTTTCCCTACTTAGCTTATTAATGTGTGCCCTTAGGGCACACGTTAGAAAACCGATTCTATAAATTCCACCCAATTATATCATGTATATTTTGTTAATTTGGTTAATAATATTTTTCATAAAAACACCCCCGTGTAATTTTGCACGGGGTTAAAACTTGTTAAAGTTGTTAATTTTGAAACTTGTAAACTAAAATTGTTTAAATTGAAATTATCAGTCTTAAAGTTTACAATTTAGAACAAGTAACAAAAATAAAATGACCCATTTTCATGTAAAAGATTGAGTTTTTTCAAATATCAAGATATACTAATATAATGTAATCACTCATATTGCTAACAAACAAATAATACATTAATAGTAAAAAAGTTACAAACTTTGAAACTTGTAACATAATTGTAGTTATTGAAATATTTAGATTCACAGTTAGCAACTTTTTGTCGGTGTTAACCATTACTTAGTATCACATGATACATTAAGTAACAAAAAGAAATTGACAAAATCATTAGTTATGCCAAATATAAAAAAATTTAAGATTGAAAAAAAAAACCTAACCTTCATACTTCTCCATTTCTGCCATAAGTTTAGAAACCCATTACAAGAGGAGACTGGGATGAATAAGATGCCTTTATATAAACTAGCATATGGTTATAATAGAGACAAAACGTTTTTCATCTACATGACTTATCATGCTATGCGGTATTCATTTGACTCATCTTAAAGTTTAAAACGTATACTTCCGGGTTAAGCAAGAATTTGTGATTATATATCGCTTCCTTTAGTTTTTGTTTTTAATTCTCAAAATTTGTCATCTCATGTATGTTCTAATTTTACAATGTCAAGTCAGCATGGTATGTAATAAATTAATATATAACGATTTTTCAGAACTGATAGGATATGTAGCACCGCGACTAGGTACCCGAAACGGATATATGTACAGACACAAATACGAAAGCATACGTTATACAATATTCCATGGAATGTAGGATACGGGACACGTTTATTAAAATTAATAATATATATATATTTTATAGTTATAAAAGTACAACATTTTTTTGTAACAATATTTTATATCAAATTTTAAATAAAAAGTCCAATTATGTATTACTCCGTATATGGTAATTAATTAAAATAATGGTTATTTTACAAAAATAACTTATATTTCATCATGTACAAAAAATAAGTCATGTATGTAGAAGAGAAGCGTGGTTTTATCATGAAAACTATTTAACAGCATCCGCAAAGGTGAGTCTCCCCATATTTTATCTCTCATTTTCTTATTCGTCCACTCATTTTCCACTAACTTTTTCATCTACCCTCCCCAATTTATATCTACATCTATGCAAGAATGGGGTTCCCCAACAATATTAATTTACACCCAAAAATTTGGGAACCTCCCCAAATACAACAAAAATTACTCTTTCTTTTTTATGGGGACCTCCCCTAAAAACAGTGGAACCCCATATGTTGGGGAGGTTGGTGCAACAATGAGGTTCCCTTTTTAAGGAGAGAGATGATATTTGCGGAGGTGAAAAAACAAAGTGTTTGACATGGATTTCTTAGTGTCATGTGGGTGTCGGTGTGCGGACGTCACTCGCGTGCCATCAAGTCGCGGCGGCAGTCGGCCCACAGATCTCCCGTTAAGGAACACGTCATATATATGACGGGTACGCCATAGTGACAATCATGTTCTCGTTACGTCCAACCTTTTACTTGTATTTTTCATAATCTCACTGTTCGTTACGAAAATGGAAAGGGTGTAATGAAGACTTTTTCATGGATGAATGTAATGCTTCGTGACTGCGGTTTCATCGCGGTTAAAAGAGTCCACCATGTGTCCACAAACATGCAGAGCTTTCAAGCATTTGCATTTATCGAGTTTGGCGATGCCAACTCGTATGAAAGTTTTCGCTAGGCAAGAAAATTAGGTGCTACATTTGGCAGAGATGATGCGGGGAGGCCGGAGTTCTATTCGGATGCTAGACAATTAGGCCCTTATATATGGTTGGCCACTAATCTTGATATTATTCTGTTGAATCATTACAGCACGCATCACAATCTCGCCATATGCCTCTATCACGGGAAAGAGAGGCAGTGCACTTTACTCGCAATGAAATGACGCTATACGATTTGATGTATGTCGAACTTCATGAAAATTATCCTTCGTCGTCAGATTCTAATAATTAATTAATTAAGTATTTATTTGATTATTGGTTTTGTTGTTTTTTTTCGCATTAATGAATTGAGGATTAAGTATAGTGTATATTTTTTTTAAAGTAAAGTATAAATAATATATCGTTTATCCATATATACCAAGTACAATTTGATTGATAAAATTAAAACATGTTTAAACGAAAAAAAATAACAAAATTATTATTTATACTAATAATAAGGAAACATTATGCGGAATTCGTCTTCAATATCCCTAAAAATGTGTTCTTCTCCTTCAACCCAATTCACCGGGTCATCTTTCAATTCCAACGACAATGACCCTAACTCGTAATCACGACCTCGTTGGTAGACACACGACACTCGTCCAGTGTCAAATTCATTCGTAGCCCATAAAGATGGGCCTAATAGTATATCATCATTAGCATACTAGAGCCTTGAAGAGTCATTGTTATAAAATGCTCGCTCCAGTTTGCGAGCTTGACGGAAGCATTCCCGCTCCTTACCCCCGCCAAACTCGATTATTGCGTATTCCCGAAATGAGCCATCAAGATTAATAGTCAGGTGTATATCTTGAAAGATTTTTAATCTGGCATTCCGAATCACCCCTACTATCCAGTTAAGGTTATAATGGAGGATTCTCTTTTCATTATCATCCTCCGTGTATGGGAGATTATGAAGGATGCATATAAAAGGTTTGACGTAGAAAGTTCTAGTTTGTGGTACGACACAGTCATCAGGTTCTTCATCAAATGAATAATACATGACGATGAATATATAAAAACAATTTGATAGAGTATAAAAGAAGAGTTTATTTGATTGTTGTGATGAGTATTAGAAGGCTAAATATAGGGTTATAATATATTTTCGTCTATTCACAATACTTTCCCTATTTCCTTTTTTTGCTAAGTGTTTATGTGATCCAAATTTAATTGTATGGTGGGGTAGTGTATACCAAATGTAGCCCTAATTTATATAAAATTCCAAATGTAGCCCTATATTTAGGCTAAACATGCTCGGAGGTTAGCGGCCTATTAGAGTGGCTTAATTGGTGGCAGTTAGAGAAGTCCTTTTTACTCTTAACCGAGATTGTTCCGGATTATTTTAAATCTTTTGATCATTAAATATATAATTAGCTTGCTTACTTACATTGTTGTTATATATCAATTATTCATGTATAATTGTCCTACATATTTGATTAGCTTTCAAACCAATAAGCAAGATCATATTATATATATTATCAATAATAATAACAACTAATAAATTATACTGTGACATCGATCACTTATATAAATAAAAGAAAATCATTTATAACGACGGATTAATACATTACTTATATCGAGTATATTGTTTCATGAAAACTTGTTTTAAAATTTATGAATGTCAACCTATAATTGTCATTGTTAATACAATATATTTTTATGTCTATATAAAATTATATGGATGAATATATAGAAATTAATACAATATATTTTTGTGTCTATATAAAAAAAGTTAAAAGGGTTGTTAAAACTCCGTTGTTATATAAAGAAAACAGAAACGGCATTTACGTAACCCGTTGTCATTATGAACATATATAGAAATTTCCGCCATTGACACACTATTCGTGATTTGACATATGCATGTCCTGAAATGTACCTTTAGCCGTTATTTTTGTTACACATTACCTTTCATCACATAGAAATTTCCGCCTTTAACTTGTTTCTTTAAATAAATAACCACGGTTTCAAGAAAAGTCGTTGTTATTTTTGCACATTACCTTTCATCACATAGAAATTTCCGTCTTTGATAAAATCTTTCACAATATTCTTGATTTGACCAATGCATGCAAAATAATTATAGTCATTTGACCTATGCATGCAAATGAACACTCTCAACTCTAAAAAAGGCACGCAATGCAATCAATATTGTTTGAATGTAATGTATGGATGACATTATTCTAAAATTAATTGTAGCCTTCTAAATAGCTTTACATAAATTCACTTTTATTCATCCATTACCATCACTGCACAATTAAATGAAAAATATAATTTATAATATTTACTTATTTCTACTAATTAAGCTACTTTTATTATTTAATGGCGTCTTCGTCTGGACCGTATATAATGTCAGTTACAAAATATGTAAATGAGGTTCCATGCATAAAACACAATCTTCCTATCAAATATGATGTGGAGGGTAATGCATTTTGTACGTCTCTTACCTGGTCGAGTGACATCCTCCGTGATAATGACTATACAAACGTTAAAAAAGTCCACCCTGCGTGGAGTAAAGAGCGTGGGTTTCTTGGGTATGCCCTGATCGAGTTTCAAGGGAGTCAGCTTGACGATTTTCGCCAAGCGAAAAAAATTGTTGCAAGGTATGCGTCACGTGACCATGAAATGGGTAGACATAATTTTTCTTCCGGCGATCCTAATCGTTATGTTCACGCTGGTCCTGACCTATGGATTGCCAGTTGCCACTGCTGAGGACTATCATCTTTTGAGAAGGGAGTATCGGCACGTTCTTATGAAGGTGCCAAAATCCAAGGAGGACGAAGAAGTGCCTCAATTTGATCACCGTTTAGATGTTGATATAGTAAACTTGATTTATCCTGATTACCCACCCCAAGTAAAATTCCTAGGGTTTTTAAATAATTTATTTTGTAACTTTTGTGTTTTGTTTGCCTGTTTTTTTTCTTTTTTGTGTGCATGTGTTTGTTCTCTTTTTTTTAATGAAAAACTTGTTTTAATTAGCGCGTGCGGTATAATACATTTTTAATATAGTTCGTATTAAAGATGCAATCAAGCACCTAACATTTTATTTAAATAATAATTAACAATAAAATGATACAATAATAAAGATTTAGTTTACATTACAAAAGAAGGCATAAACTTATAGTTTACATTACAAAAGAAGAATTAAACTCATAAATTACACTACTAACAATAGGTCTCTCTTAAGACGGGAATATCCGTCTTAAGAACCATACGGTTCAAATACTACCCTACTTGGCTAATTAAGACAAATATCTTGGAACAATTTTTTTCGTCTTAGTCATAGAACTTGACGAGTCTTCAACATATGACGGATAATGTCCTTTTTCAACGAGAATTTGTGCACTAATAATTAAGTAAATAAAAATAAAAGAAAAAGTCCACCATTCCTTATCCAAATGCACACCGCCACACCGAAATGGCGAGCTTTGTCAATGGCATTTATATCCGAGCATGTTTATGAAACAACGGAAATGGCGACAACAACAATGGCAACTTTGTGCAACAACTACAACACCATAGGTATGTCGTATGGCTAACACAGCATTTCCACTGTCATTTTTGTGTGGTCAATACGAAGAAACCATAGTCATTTCATGGGATTTACACGACAATGTCATTCCCATGTTATGCAACGAATACAACTCCCTTTGTTGCTATGTCGTGCGACAAACATGGCTAACACTGCGACAAACGCCACGATGTGCATCCCTCATGCAGATGAGACCAAAGACCCTCGACATAAACGTAACTCGAATCGAATTTCCATTTACAAAAATTCCTTAAATGAAAATTTTAAACATTCAACTAATGAGTATGAAAATTACATACTAAATTACGAATAACACAAACGAAATTCCTGAATTTGCAATTGAATGACCATACTCTATTATTGATTCTATAGCTAATTACAACCATCAATAAATGAATAAAAATTTAGAGAGTAATTTACCTTGATGGTTGTTGATGTAGTAGTTGTTTTTGTCGTCACCGCCGACGCCGCTACTGTCGTCAAAAGACTGAGAAATTGTAGAATTAATAACTCCGGTGGAGGCAGGGAAAGTATACAGTGATAATTGCTAGTATTAGGTTGTAAATTATACAAGGGTAATTCCGTAAGGTTAAAATTATACAAGGGTAATTTCGTAATTTACACGGGCGACATTAGTAATTTTCGGACAACAAAATGAAAAAGTAAAGTAAAGTTTGTACCACAATGATCACAACCTCTAACAATGAAAGCAGCAAGCTAAGTAACAAGAAGTACTGAAAACCAAAACACCCTACCACCCAGAAAAATTTAGTGAATTTGTGTTTTAAGACTTGTACATCAACGAGAGGGGCATGTTTCAGAATTGAGTCAATTTTCTCAGATAAAGGTTCTTTGACATTCTCATATGTCACAACTTTTTGAAAGGATCCTTAAAAGAATGTCTTTCCGCTTCCGATTTCAACCCCTTGATCTTTTCCTCTTTAATCTCGACCTTTTTTTTTCATGTAATACACGCTAGTTTCAAAAATTGTCTCTATTTTCAGCCTTTACATATGCTCCACTAAAATTTTCAAGTTATGGTGTGCTAGGTGTATCGGAAACGCTAAAGAGGGAAAGTATAACAAGAGTAACCCAGCAACGGTAGTCATAACGTTTTCTCAAGGAATATGAAAATAGATATCACATATCATGGATTGAACACAATTTCCAAAACTAATTTGACCAATCAGGGTCTCCAGGTTTCTTTGAATCGTCATTGCCTTGGACTCAATCTCTTCCTCTTCTTTCTGTACACTCATCTGCTACACCTCCAGCTCATCAAATTCCTCTAATTAAAAATAAAAATAAAAGTTAAACCCGAATTTTTTGTGGTCAATAGAAATGCCTAAGTATATTCTCAATAGAGAGCGATTGAATCTCTTTTGGTTGACTATGAAAATTGAATTGGTATACTCTGTACCAAAACGTCTGATCGGTATTGATTATTTTATGTCTTAGTTAATGTTTTCCTCCTGTAAAATTACTCTCTCATTCAGATAATTTAACTATTGTAGTAAAAATTAAAATTTTCATTTTATAAATCATTTTGTTATGAAACGTATTATGGGGATGTCCATTGGGCTTTATGATCCATTATGTAATTAGGTTTCTAACATGAAATGTATTATATATACCACTTGAATAATATGAATGAACTAACTCTATTGAATCTCCTCCTTAATTATGTCTCTATATTTACCTCTCATTCTTATTTTATAACACGATATAATCACGACTTTACCCAACTAAGCTAAATTTCCATAATCTCGCTACTTTCGGTTAACTCTGGTTATCAATTATATATTCCATAATTGATTGTTGTCTTATCCCTTTGACAAATCCATTATTGGTACGGCTCTTTGACTAATACCTCGTATTGGTTTGCTCGCTAGTATTTTATTCTGCACACTATATTTCTCTAATTATGCGTTAAATCAAATGTTCAATTTTTTTTTACTGTCTCCCATGTATACTTAATGTTCTTACCCGAATAGCAAACATCAGTATTGAGCACAGACAAGAATATACATTCACCAATATAAGATCATACTCACGCCAAGTCGTCCTACGACTAATTAAGTAAATAGCTTATTTAAATATGTATACGGAGTATGCGTTTTTTTATTCCTATCTACAGTACTTGATTTCGATGCTTTTATTCTTGTCCACTTCCTTCCATTACAAAGTGAATGACAAGTGCAATTGACAATTGAGATAAAAATTGTGTTTCATGTTGTTTAACCCTTTGTTATACTTATGCCGTAAGCTTGCGACTTATATATTCTTACTAATTTATTATGGTGTATGGATAATCACCTATTAATTGTCTTCTATCAGTTTAATGAAGACAATCTCCTAGGAGTTCATATCATGCAAGACGGTGGTCTTGTATCAACTATAATATAATGTGAGACGATCTCATATATAATTAACACAAGACTATATCTAATTTATTTAAAACGATCCTGTCATTATAATTTCAGACGGTCTTTTGTCATCATAACTTAAGATGATCTTCTATCACATTAATGTGAGATGATAACTCATACCATTTTAAATGTGAGACGGTCTTTATCTATTCAATGTGAGATGGTCTCCTATATATTTAATTTGAGACTGTCTCATATCTATTTAAGCGAGACGTGCTCATATCTAACTAATATGAAACAACCTCATATTAAAGCGAGACGATCTCCTATATATTTAATTGAGACGGGCACCTAACTACTAATATGAGACGATCTGTCATCATAACTTAAGACGACCCTCTATCAATTTAATAAAAGTCGATCTCACATCTTCTTATTGCGAGCTAGTATTCTATATTTGAATGAGAGACTAGTTTATTGATGGAGTAATCTTACCCATCTATTTATTTATTCTCCATTACCCCAATGAAAAGTCAAATTCTCCAATTTTTGAAGTCTTAAATTATTTAGCATATGGAGTAATGGTTAACACATTTAAATCGCAATGGTTACTCAAAAGAAATAATATCGTCCTATCTCTTAAAGCGATTTTTAATATATGATCAATCTTGCCAATTGACATAAGACACTACAGGTGTCCTCTATATGGCTATATCAAATCACATATTTGATCGGATGGAAATAAATTATTTTGAGCACATATGATATTAAATAGCTAATTAATCATAATTTTAGCATCCAATAAGTTTGACATTTAAGTGTACAATGGCACATATATTGAGACATAGCCAACTTCGAATATGGAGAATTGCAATTAAGTGAAAACAAATATAAAAAACATATGTAATCAACAAGTACTTACAAGTATGCGAAATTTAGGTTATACGGGTTCTTATTGTACTCGTTTTCTATAAGCCTAAAGTTTATACAAACTATTGAGACTCTTTCAAGTGTAGTATATACATTTTATTACTCACAAGAATATACACTGAAATAAAAAATAATTGATATTAGAAAATCTAAACAGTGAATTTTCACAGCAGTACTTAAGGTTGAACATACCTTGTTAGTTCAATTGTACTAATTGATATTATATTCAGTGGCTTGAAATCCACCTAACACAAATCTGAATACTTTGTGCACTTATAATTCACAATTTGATTACTATTATGTGAACAAGTTGATCTTCTTATTTGGGATTTTTATTCATCAAACTGATAGTCAATTACATCATACACTACTCCCTGGATACCTTATAAAATCTTAGAATTATCCCGCTAATGAAATCTCATTTATATATGATATGATAAAATCACATTCTAAGATAATTTTTATCATATTGAATTACACATACTGTGTGTTAGTGATTTTGATCACAAGTCATTTAAGTGCATTCGGGTTTTCAAGTCAAAGTCGGTTTGGAGCTCGTAAAGTATATAATGTGAGTCGGGAATACGTAGTGTATGCTCATATAATCGTATATCGCGTTCATGGTTGTAATGGATAAGGAAATGACAAGTTTATTGTATAATTTTAATTGTAACAGTACTTTAATGTTTTGTCATTGCTCGTGAGATCTATTATAAAAAAACAAAGGACTGGTATTCGAGTTGTTTTAGAATTCATTAGTTGCAGAATTGATTTATCCAAATCTCAATAAAACTATGAATTCATCTTAATTATCTTTTTTTTCTAATCTATTACTTATCTACTTATTTTTAAAATAATTCATTATGGTATCCATTTGGATTGGACTTTTTCACATGGTACCCAAGTTTTTAAGGATGTGGTCAGGGTACCCCTTAACTTTCAAAGTTGTGCACCATCTAACCTAAGGCCTTAACACCGTCAAATATTGTTAACGACAATCACTTGAATGAATTTTAACTTTTTGGAGGGAAAATTAGTTGGAGTAACTACTTTTTGAAGATGTCCAACTAACTTTTACTTGACATCATTTTTAAAATAATGCTCAAAAAATAATTATTTATCGTTTTGGGACGGGGTTAAAACTATTTATCAAAATGGTGTCCACGTAAGCCATTCCCAATGGCGTGTCTCCTTTACAAAATCCGCCATTCCCTAATGGTGTGTTTACTTTTAATCAATTTTTGTAAGTTTGCATTTTCTTACTCACTAGAAACACGTCATTGCCAATGGGGTGTTTCCTCCGTGTTTTTGTACAAAGTTTTAAACCCGAACCAAAACGACAAATACTTATTTTTTTAGCATTATTTTTAAAATGCTTTTCTTTTACTTGCACCAAATACTCCTCAGGTTTGAGATTATGTACAATATACCCTTGATACTTGTAACAACTACATTAGTTAAGGGCAAATTAGTTTATGGCAAAAATTATGGCATGCTAAGATCAGTCACTTATGTTCAGGTTTTGAGCTGTAAGTTTAAGTAATGTCGGAGCCAAGTTGTTATAAGTCAGGTTTTGTGAGTTTTTGGGTAAAACTCTTGGACGCGAATGTTATCATGCATAAAAGTATTTTTAAGTTTGCACAATTCGACATTTTTGATATCACAATGCTAGTACACTTACTTCATTATAAGATAGACTAGAAACATATACATTATTATGAATGTTTTCAAACTAAATTGAATTATCTTAAATAAATCTATATAACTTCACTTATTAAGTCACAAACACTATTTGTTTGTTTCTTCAACTCTTGTATAACAATATGAACTTGTTGAGTTTCATATCCATTAAAATTACCTTAATTTTTCAGCTTGCACCATTGAAAGCATTCACATTTTTCACAGTTATATATAGTACAATTTTGAAGGTTTGTTGTCATAGGTCCAAACGATCTTATGTTGAATATTTTTATTTGCATTTAGAATAATTTTTATTATCTAACTTCAACCATTTTGAACTTGATCTTGAATTAGATGATTTCATTCTAGTAATAATGTGATTGTAGCAGTGTTGTCAATGGTTTGTTCTCTCAATTGAACCAATAGTGTTTTCAATGGTTTTTCTCTTAATTGAACTACAACAACAAACTCCCTTTAAATGCAATAAATCAGTCCAACGGATACTTCGATGTAGTTGTTACAGGAATCAGGGGTATATAGTGAATATTCTCAAAACGCAGGGGTATTTGGTGCAAGTTAAAAGTTAGTTGGGCTGCTTCAAAAAGTAGTACTCCAACTAATTTTCCCTCCAAAAAGTTAAAATTCATTCAATTGTTTACCGCTAAAGTTATTGGACGGTGTTAAGGCCTAGGGGTAGATAGTGCACAATCTTGAAAGTTGACGGGTACTATGATCACATTTGTAAAAATTGGGTACCACGTGAAAAACTTCAAACCACAGGGTACCATGAGAATTATCCCTTATAAATATTAGATACTACTACATCGCTAGAAAAAACCTCAAATAAGTTTATGGTTTATGCAAATGGACTATAGAGGGCGTAAAATTCAAGACTTTAGTTGAACTTTTGGACTGAACTTCGGATAAAACTTTAGCTAGGGTTGTCGCCTCCACTCTCCTCCGGTCATTGGGTGGTAAAGGACCTAAGTGTGACGGAAAACCCATGCCAGTAAAGGACTTGTTCGCATTCGTGTACAATTCACGACATAGCTGTCGGTTGTCGTGTTGTTAACACGACCAGGCCACGGTGGTGTCGTGTAATTTACACGATCAAACCACGGTTGTGACGTGTAACTGACACGATCATACCACGCTCTTGACGCTGAGTTATATGAACGGTCCATGGTGGTGTCCCCTGCGTTACATAAATTGTTCGTAACCTGAGTTACATGTGAAAGTCCATAGACCATAATTAGACTCATCTAATTAGTTAATAATTAACTTGTTAATTTAGTATTTAATGATCTATGTAACATGCATGCAAATATAAATGTATAAATAAACATAAGATAAAATTTTCTTACATTGATAAATTTCGGTTTAAATAGGCACAATAAGAAACTCCCTTTATTATTGTTCTTGAGCTAAAAAGAATAGAATGAACCTCCTTGTAAGAACTTTCAATATAGAAAGTCTCCTTCCAACATGCACCCAAGATATAACCCAAACTATCACTATATTTTTAGACTAGAAAATATAGTAAAATATAGTGACAAGAAGTGACTAATATTAGTTTTATTACTACTCTAGTAATATTAAGAATATTAGTTTTAGTGAGAATTTAGAGAGAAGTTGGAGGAAAATAGCAAAACAAGTTGAAAAAAATGAGCAAATAAAATGAACAACCAAAGTGTCCTTATATAGACACTTTGGCCGGTCATGTAGCTAAAAAATGAGCCAATATTTTGCTTATTTTTTAATCACATGCAAAGTGGTAGAGTGTAGGATTTAATATGATCATGTTCATGTGTCATACATGTCATAATCACATGTTGTAGTGTAAGAAAAGAAAATAATAATTATCATTGCTTTCCACTGCATGAATCCGGCCTCCACAAGGTAATGTGGTCCATTTTGATTTTTGATATTTGTCCCACAAATACTTATATCATATGCTTAATTATCTAGTATAATTAAGTGTTAATTTGATCATATAACAATTATATGATTCAAATTAATAAATAATATATACTTAACTATTAACTAATATTTTACCATTATAACAATATATAATAGGTCCCACAATGTCTAGTTAATTTATTTTATAACTCCTTGTAAATATAATTAACTAATTACCTCTACCTCAAAATATATGCACAACCTCAACTAATTTAGTGAATTAACGATTAATAACTAAATTTAAATCTTATTTAATCGTATTAAAATAAGACGTAAAATTTATACAGTCAGTTATCGTATAATTGACTAATAAAATTCACCGGAATGTGTTCTTAACTCAATTTCCAATAAATAACTCTCGTAATCAAACAAATATCAAATATATATATAAATGACTAACTAAACTGTGTCGTATACAAATAATTAGTTTTCTGTTTGGGTCTCATCCTTTAGGTGTGGCCGAAAGGGGTCAGTTGATCACCACCGTAATACGACAATAACGTCTAAGCCTAGTCAGCTGATCGTTATTGATTTACGTTAATCAACTGACGTGGGGTATCAATATACTAGTCATCCCACAAATATTCCAAAATGAGATTTATTATATAAATGCACTATTGTGGAGGACACTTACTCCAAAAATTTCCAACTTGTCTGATACAAGTTGTGCATGTAGCCACACTATTGCGGAGGACTCCTTCTCCAACAATATCTCCCACTTGTCTCGACAAGTTGTGTGCTTCCGATTGTCTTGTCTTTTTGTGTCACATCCTCCCACTCACCGCAAGGTGTCTTTCAGGTCGCACTTGCGATTGAAAAATATATATACAGTGGTTTTCTCGATCTGAGAGAGTAACTGTCTAACCGGAAAATCTACCAAAGATCTCTTGCAAGCGTGGCCACGCATTTCCAGTCACTACTCCTCGAGTGGCCCAAAGATGTTAATACCCAACGTGGGTGGACAATTCTTGTTGACCCAACTTACACTGTATAATGCAAATCACCATGACCCAGAAGATGCCCATCGGCCTCCTTTCACGGTACGACCTAGGACAAAAACCAAGCTCAATCGAAAACTACACCAACTCAGGTAAATGGTCGCCAGTCTAAAAAATCGACTCATAGGAATAATATAGAAACCCATGCCACGACCAGGCTTCAACAATTTGATAAGGGATCCTATAAAGGTCACTGCCCGACAGAGTGTCATACAGCCTGCCTATGTAAACGACCAGTCATCTCCATGTCCCCATGGTACTGAACTAGCCAACGATCGACTTACAATCTAGTCACTACGAGACGTCACCTCATTTGAGTGACTAGGGACAATAGTACTAATTTTATCTTGTTCACTTGAATTGTGTTCAGCTTTTCATAAAACCAATTAAGATAAAAAAAAATTATTGATATTTAGTCGAACTAAAATAAAAAGCTCATATAAAACTCGAACAATGAATGCAATTATCATATATGTAAACATTGATACAATATTCAACTATTACATATCATATAATCTAGAGGAATTCAGGTACTCGTCCTAATCCCATTGCGACGACATGCCCATCATGCTTAGCCTTTGAAAGAGGCTTGTTTAGAGGATCAGCGATGTTATCGTCTGTCCCAACCTTACATACATCAATTTCCTTCCTTTCCACGCAATCTCTAATTACATGGCATTTCCTAAGTACATGTCTAGACTTGTTGCTAGACTTGGGTTCCTTTGCTTGAAAGATAGCCCCACTGTTATCAAAATACATCGTGATTGGATCTGCGGCGGTGGGGACTACTCCTAGACCTTCCATGAATTGTCGAATCCACACAGCTTCATTTGCAGCCTCTGATGCTGCAAGGTACTCAGCTTCTGTTGTAGAATCCGCAGCAACGCTTTGCTTGAAGCTCTTCCAGCAAACAGCTCCTCCATTCAACATAAAGACATAGCCGGATTGGGATTTTAAATCATCCCTATCAGTTTGCAAATTAGCGTTCGTGTAACTCTTTACACGCAACTCAGTTTCTCCTCCAAACACCAACAACAAGTCTTTAGTCCTTCTTAAGTACTTGAGGATGTTCTTGATGGCTATCCGGTGACTCTCACCTGGATTGTCTTGATAACGACTTGTCATGCTCAAAGCATATGCGACGTCGGGGCGAGTACACCATAGCATACATGATTGATCCAACTACGGAAGCATAAGGAATCAATTTCATGCGTTAAATCTCTTCGGTAACGTTAGGACTCTGCGATTTGCTCAGAGTGATACCATGACTTATTGGAAGAAAGCCTCTCTTAGAGTCTTTCATTTTGAACTGATCAAGAATCTTATCTATATAAGCTTCTTGACTTAATGCTAGTATCCTCTTTGATCTATCTCTATAGATCCGGATACCCAAAATGCGTTGTGCCTCTCCCAAATCCTTCATCTGGAAATGTTTCCCTAGCCACTCCTTTGTAGAAGTAAGCATTGGTATATCATTCCCAATGAGAAGTATGTCATCTACATACAAAATAAGGAAAGTAACTTTGCTCCCACTAAACTTCATGTATAAACATGGCTCCTCGACACTTCGAGTGAAACCGTTTTGTTTAATAACATGATCGAAGCGATGACTCCAACTCCTGAATGCTTGCTTAAGACCATAAATGGATCTCTTAAGTTTTCACACCTCCTTAGGGTTAGATTTATCCACAAAACCTTCAGGTTGTGTCATGTACACTTACTCTTCTAGAATCCCATTCAAGAAGGCGGTTTTGACATCCATTTGCCAAATTTCATAGTTATGAAAAGCGGTAACCGCAAAGAGAATCCTAATGGATTGAAGCATAGCGACTGGGGCGAAGGTTTCATCATAGTGTAAACCATGAACTTGAGTGAAGCCTTTCGCCACCAATCTAGCTTTGTAGACATTATTATGTCCATCTATGCCGATTTTGATCTTGTAGATCCACTTGCACTGAAGAGGTCGTACCTTCTCAGATAAGTCTACCAAGTCCCATACTTGATTTTCGCTCATAGAATCCATTTCGAATCGCATGGCCTGGAGACAATGCGTGGAGTCGGGACTAGAAACGGCCGACTTGTAGGTGGTGGGTTCATCAGTTTAAAAAAGTAACAAACCTCCATCTTCCTCATTGCATCCGAGGTAAATGTCAGATTGATGAATAATTCTACTTGACCTTCTAAGGACAACAACCGTTTCAGACGAGGAGGGAACGTTTTCCTCTACTTCATTTTCGGTTTGTGGCTCTTGAACTTCATCAAGTTCAAACTTTCTCCCACTCTATCTAGTAGAAACGATATCGTTTTCTATTAATACAACATCACGAGACACAAACACTTTGTCCTCGTGACGGTTTTAGAAGTAATAACCACGTGTTTCCTTAGGATACCCTACAAAAAGACATTTATTGGATCTGGGTGCGAGTTTGTTGTTAGACTTGTCATGAATATACGCCTCGCAACCCCAAATTCTCATAAATGAAAAATAAGGAGCCTTTCCTTTCCATATCTCATATGGAGTCTTGTCTGTCGCTTTAGTAGGGCTACGATTTAGTGAAAATATTGCGGTTAAGATAGGAAATCCCCAAAATGAATCAGAAAGCTCTGTGAGACTCATCATTGACCGAACCATATCTAATCATTTAATTAACTTAATTAACTTGACCAATGAATAATGAATGAGAGATGGGTAGTCTTAAGGACCTAAGTTGGTAATCTTTAGTGTGCTTGATGTTTGTTAGTCTCTAACTTGGTTGTTGATTGTGTTGAGTGATGTTATGTTTGTTTGTATCTACCGCCTTGAGTTGGACCATGTGTTGGCAAGAAGAAGCAACCTTTGCCGAAGATTGAAGATTGACGAGCCTATTTGAAGTATATTTCTTCATCATCGATGATCTCTCTTACCTATAGTGTACCTTTTCCCCTTCCTTCTATCTAGGTGCTTCTTTATATTCCAACTTCTTTGCCTCTTGGAAATTACTCTTGTAGGTTTCCTCCACCTTAACATTGGTATCCTTACCTTGCTCATGTGACCTTTTGTGGATGCCATACCCATTTGTTTGTATTATACTAACCTTGGCGGAAGAATTTTGGACTGTGTGGGATGTTAGTGTTGGTTAGAATGAATTTGGGATTTGAGGAAAATGGTGTAAATCTAAGTTCACCCCATAGTGATGAGAGTTTGTATCCTTGAGGAAAGTGTGGTAAGATATGTTTGATAAATTTTAGTGTATAAATGCTTGTCATGACTTGTGTGTAAATAGTTCATGGTATTCGATGGTGTAAGGTTGAATGAGTTGGCTATGACTTCTTAACTCATTAGTAATTTAATCTTTTGGACTTAGGGGTTTTTGTATTGTTTTGAAGACCATGCTTATGATAGGTCTAATTGGTGTAAATGAGAAGCTTTGAATGATATCTTGAGGTGCGAAATACTTTTGACGCTAAGTGACCTCATGTGGTTTCCTATTGTGTGTTTGTAGGTATAGGCTTGGTCGAAAAGCATATATGATCTTATCTTATGGTATTGGAGACTCGTTTGAAGTAGTAAGTTGTCATGGTAGGTTAAACCATGTTACTTGAGGATTATAAACTTGAATGAAATTCAATTAAGCGAGCTATAATGGACATGCTTTGGGACATTGATGACGATGTTGGATTTTGTGATTGAACTTTGATATTGTTTAGTCCTTAGATTATATGAGTTGAAAATGACCGAGTATAGATGAATATTTTTTAATCGTTCAGTTAAAGAAACCTTCGAGGTTGTGTTAAATATTTGAGCTAAAGGAATGTTATTAGTTGAGTGCAATTCTGCTTTTGGGAATCCATGTCACGGGAAAGGATGGATGAATTGAAAAATAATCGATTTGTCGAATTTAGGTGTAGCTTATTTTGATGAATTGTGATAAGGTGGTCCCTTATGAGAGTAATTTGTTTGACAGATAAAATTATTTTGCTATCGCCCTAAGTTTGATAGGAGGAATTTTTTGGCTCAAGCCATATACCTTTACTCGTACCATTATCTTTTTCCATTTCCTTTCATGCAAGTTTCTACTAAACTTGATCCTTAAGAAAATGTCTCTCTTATCTTTTCCTTTACTTGGCTACCTTCATAACTCTAGTATCTACTTAATTTCTTGCTTTTGGTCTCATATCTTATCGCAACCCTTTGTTGAGAGTTCTTAGCGTTCTTTATCTCGTGATTGCTTTCCCTATTCATCTGCGAGGTAGTTGCCTTATTAGCTGGTGTAAGGAGTTAGTGGTTTTTGTTTTGAGGATGCTTCGGCTTTGGTACCTACCCGTTTAATCGAGCTAATTTTGTGTTGATTTTGACCATATGTAAGATTTGGAGTTAAACCTTAGGATGAGTCTTTTGGTGGAAATATACTCTCTTGGTGGTTCTAGATTTTTGAGCTTGATGTTGTAGTGCTATTTTGAGAACCGAGTGGAGCGTGATAATAGTTCGTTGTTGTTGGTTATTATAATAGTTGTCTTAAAGACTATTTGGGAATTAGATGTCTTTGAACTTTGGATTCTAAAAGAGACTTTGCTTTACGGAAATTAGGATTTGTGACCAAAGTTTGAGGAATATTTTCATAAGAGAAGAGACCGATGCATTTTGAATTTTGATGAGTTAGATGATTTGATTAGTTGTCTCATCGCTATGTGTTTGGCAATATATGTGGTTTGGAATTAGTACTTGTTCTTTCTTGAGGTATTGTGGTTTGACGTTTGAGGATGAGAAATTTCATTATAAGTTTAGGATAATGAGTTTTGAAGTAGTTTGAATCAGAGAATTATTATGGTAAGCCTCATTCACCTTGTGGTTGGTAGTAGATATGGTTCCCCATATGCGATTACTTATCCTGGTGGTTTCAGGTATATTTATGATTGAACTAAGGATATTAGAGTATGTTAAAGGACCTTTCATCTGGATTATTGATTGTGGGTTTTTCCCTTGTCGATAGACCTTAGTTGATGCTAGTTGGATACTAGATATTTGGGTTCGTAGCTTTGGCCTTGTAATTGTCAAGAATGTTGTGCGATCTAATGATTGGAAGCGGTTAAGGTGTAACCGAGATGACTTAAGTTCCCTCGAGGACTAGGTCATTAGGAGAGTTTGCGGTGTTAAATGGATAAAGCCCTTAGAATGATGTGGCTATGGTTTCATTTTGGCAAAAATGCCTGAGCAGTTGATCATGATGATTTTAGTATGGAGTGGAGTGTCTAATATCTTTCCCCATTCTTAGGCTTTCTCCCTCTTTGTGCTAAAGCTCTGCCGTTCATTTCTCTCTTATCTATTTTGTCATGCTTTCTTGCGGTGATAAAATATATCTTTGTATATCATTCGTCTGTCGTTGCCCTTGAAGTTGACTCCTTTTCGACCTACTACTCGTAGGGCTTGTCTTCGATAAGACCTTTGTTGGTACCTAATCTTGTCGTTGCTATAATTTTATGCCTATGGATCTTTCTGCCGACTCTATCGTGATCCTTCTATCCTTATGAGTTCGATTTATTTCATTCTTGCTTGTTGTGTGTATATTTTGTTACCATGATTTGTGGTTGTGATGCTCAAATTGCTCGTATGTATGTACGATGTCTAGTTGCATTGAGTTTGGGCTTTGGAAAGTTTATAAAAAAAATTTTTACGCCATGTTTCGAATTTATCTTTTCAAAGAAGTCTGAAAATGGATTTTTGTACTTTCATTTTGCGAACATGGATCTCTTTTGCCTACATTTTTGGATTTCGCGTTAAGTTGGATGCTCGGACTTGTTTTTTGAGACGTCTGGTGACTAGTCCTGCATTTTCTTACGCCTGTCCTAATTTCCGATTTCACTATTTTGAATTTGATTTTTATTTCGATAATTAGAATTCTTGTTCGCGACTGCCACTCTTTTAATCCTTTGATAAAGTTTCATACTTATGAAAAGTCTTTTGAACCCTCTTTGGGGAAACTCTCGTTTTCAAAAGGTCATTATTAGTGAAGGTGTCTGTGATGTCGATTTTTAAAACCAAATTTCTGTCCTTCCAACTTGTGTTTCTGCTTTCAAGTTTCGAGGACGAAACTTTTTAAAATGAGGGGTGATTGTAACACCCCATATTTTATAATAATGAGCAATTTACTAAAGTCGTAAATTTTATAATTTCGTCTTTTACTTTCATTGGTTAAAATATTTTAAGTCGATAATTTATGATTTCGTGGCTTTAAATTATTGTTAAGTAGAATTTAGTCTAGTTGGGTAAAACCGTCGTATTTCAGTCCGTTATGAGCCCACAATCAAACTCTACTCGAAAATCCGAGTGGGTAATAATCTCCTTGAATATTTAAGCCCATTATCACTCATCTTCTAAAAACAAACCATAAACCTCCACCTCCCTCCTATAATCTCAGCACACTTCATCTTCCTCCTCAAACACCAAAAACACCAAAAACACCATTAAACCTCCATAACTTCATAATCTTAAGAAGGATGTCATTTCTCCGTCTCTCAATGAAACTCGACGATTTTTATATCAACCTTCTCCTCTCATTCTCCTCTTCATTTGCATACCATAAAATATCTATTTCCTCCAACTTTTTATAAAACTCATTTTCTATATCTAAACTTAAGACGGGTATAACTTTTTCGTTTCTTAACGTAATTCATCCGTTTAATGTTTCGGAACCCTCTCACCGTCCTCTTTCTTTCTAGCCAATAAAAGATTGAAACTTTTGACTTTATTTTAAAACCGTCTTTTACCATATTTCGGTTTTGGGTTCTTCTCGCTTTATTTATCGGGAAAAGTTGGACTTTGAAGATTTTGGGTCAAGGAATTCATGTGGGTTGATGGATAGCTTAGGCAATGAAGATTTGAAGTGGTAATCAAGGTAACGGTGATGGGTTACTCGATATCACTATTATGTGTTTTACATGCTAAAGTAATATTTGTCTTGAAAGATGAATTCTTTGTGTTAATTTCATATAGATATGTGTTTATTACTCTTTTCCATGTTTAATTCATCTCATATGCTAATCTTATGCTAAGTCATGTTAATGTCGTTGGATTTACTCATTTATTATGATTAGACTTGTGTTTTGATGATCATTATTTATACACATATTTTTACGCTTCCCTTAGATTCATATAACTCGATTTACCGTCTTTCCTTACTTATTTCTATGGTATTTTAGCTAGGATATTGATTCTGCCGCTTCTGTTATGTTTTAATGCAGATTGGATGCATTTGGAGCTTTTTGAGAAGATATGAAGCATGGCGGAGTCGGATCGTAGAAGGTTAGGCACGGAAATCGAGAACGAAAGAGAAGAAATGAAGAAAATCGAAGAAACATGCCATTTTATAGGGATGCTCGACCGAGCAACAGTGCTTTGCTCGATCGAGTCGTGTTTATGGCTGCTCGATCGAGCAGATTCACTTTGCTCGATCGAGCAACCTACTTTCTGACGGCTTTTCGTATTTTCCTAAACTAGTTTAACCTAATTAATTAGATTTGTATTATAAAAGGAAAGCTCGTCTTTTATAATAAGGTATGCTTTAATATTAGAAACCCTAAATTAGTTTGCTTGCCTCTGGATTTTATTCATCAAGACGATTGTCTTTAGTTCAAGCTTGGAATCGGTATTCTTAAATCTTCCTTTGTTATTCAATTAGCTACTTTCTAGTTCTTTAATTATTCTTTGTTAATCCTTTCATTATTGTTAATCATGTTTGCTTTATTTATTATCGTTGTTGTTGATATCGTTATGAGTAGCTAAATTCCTTTCTAGGGTTGAAAGGGGATCTAGGATTGTTAGAAGGGGTAGATTAATTAATAATTGAATTGCAATTGCATGGTTATCGTTTGATTATCGTTTTAATTCTAGTTGTTTGATTACTAGCCAGGATTAATTTACTAGTCTCCCGAATTAGGATTGACACCGACCGGGTTAAGACTAAGATAGGCTACGATAATTGAATAGAACTCGTTTATTGATAGTGATCGAATGTTAAATTGTAGATCTAAAGGGCATAATTGAATCGACCTATCTTGTGACCTTAGATAACTTTATTGCATGATAGTTGACTACATCCTTACCCCTGAATAATAATCCTAGTGAACCTGAAACCCTAGACTTTTAATCTTATTGTTTTCAATCGTTTATTGTTATCGTTTGCTATTAGTTATTGTTATTGTTTGCTATTAGTTTAGAAACACAATCAAAACCCCGAAATTGTTACTATAGAGACAAACCTAGTTTAGCAACTACCGCCTCCCTGTGGATTCGATACCTTACTTACCGCGGACTATTAGTTAGTTGTGAATTAGGATTACTTTGATTAAGGTGACGCGACTTTACCCTTATCAAATTTGGCGCCGTTGGCGGGGACGCAACAGTTTTTTGTTTATTTCTACTTAGTTTATCGTATATGGTTCAGGGTAATGTTTATCCCGTGGACGTGTTTGATCATACTTGCTATGTACATGCTGCTAGTGCGTGTCATTTACCGTGAGAGTGTGTATGCTTATGTTTGATCATATGATGGATTGTATACTTGATTGATTGGATGCCTATGATTGGTTTGTATGTCGAGTCCCAAACTCTCTCAAGCATATGTCGCTAATGGTGAGATACGAGCCCTTATTGTTCCATATGGTTGCCAAGGGGAGTCTTCCCCGAGTCGTGTATTACATGATGATGATGGATGATGGCTTCCTTTACTCGTATATTTTTATTATCATAATGCTATTCTCTTATCCGGCATGATATATATGTTTGCATGATGACACATGATTGTATGCTTATTTATGTGCGTTTTGATGTGATATGGCTGGGAGAACCCTGAGTTACTCCCCACTGACTGTGGCATTCATTTTTAATGAATGAACAGGTTGCATTTTGGTGTTTGCATGGGCTTGTGGCTAGTGAGCTAGCGAGCGTTGTTCTTACAACGATTCACCCTTAGCGGGTAGTTTATACTAGTTTATTATCTTCACTGTGTTTTATCAAGGGATCGATGCCCCTTGTATTTATTTAAGATACAATTTGTATAAACGATTTATTAAATTTAGTTTTGGTTTTGTAGCATAGTGACATTCGCGGTTTTGCTATTAAAGTTTTTAAAAATCTCGTGTTTTCCGCTGCAAATCTATGTGTTTACTTTACTGCTTAATCGCGAGGTGTCACAACTTGACAAGGTTTATCATCTGACCAGAAAACAACCCAAACTTTTGAAGAACATCTTTGAGATTATCAAAAGTAGAAGACAAAGCTTTGTAGTAGATAAGAGCATCATCCGCATAGACAATATGAGAGAGCGGCGGAGCATAGCGCGGAATTTTTATTCCCGTAATCATGTTATGCGTTGACTCATATATTAGAAGCCTAGAAAGAATTTCCATGCACATAATGAACAGATAAGGGGAAAGAGGGTTACCCTGACGTAAACCTCTAGCTGCTGCGAAAGAGGGTGATGGCTCTCCATTTATTATAACATAATATTTCACAGTTGATATACATTCCCAAATCAATGCTTGCCATCTACGAGGGAAACCAAAATGGGGAAGGACTTCCATTAGAAAATTCCAAGACACCCGATCAAAAGCTTTATTCATATCCAACTTAAGGGCAACATAACAGTTGGTTTCCCATTTCGTCTTGTTAATGGGATGCATTATTTCATGACCGATAATAGAGCTGTCCGCCATAAGTCTTCCGGGAATAAAAACTTGTTGAGAGTCAGCCACAATGGAAGGTAGCACCATTTAAATCCTATTAGCAAGGCACTTCAAAGCAATTCTGTAAATAACATTACATAGGCTAATAGGACGAAATTCCATTATCAGTTCAGGGTTGACAACTTTAGGGATTAGCTATGAGTGAAGTTCCATTCTTTAAATGACACCTGAATTAATGAACCTGAGAATTGGAGACGTCACCAAGTCACCAATCAATGGCCAGTAAGCTTTAATAAATTTTGTAGTGATTTCATTTGGTCCCGGTGATTTTGAATCATTCATACCACGAACAATAACATTGTAAATTTTCTCTTTTGCAAAAGGTGCTTCAAGAAGAGCACAGTCCCCATGGCTAAGAGAGGGGAGAGACAGAGACTTTAGATTGTATTTAGAACAAACCTCAAGAGGCGGCTGTGAGCTTAGTTTATCACCCAGAAGGTGAGAGAAGTAAGATGAAATCTCCCAAACAATCTCATTAGGTAAATTAAGCCAGTTTCCTCCACGAGATCGGAGAGAAAAAATTTGCTGACGAGAGGCACTAGCTCTCACTCGAGAAAAAAGGAACTTGGTAGGAAGACCATCACTAAGCTCCCTCTTCATTTTCATTTTTTGGCACCAGTAAGAATGTTGTTCCCACATAATCTGAGTTCGCTCATTACGGGTTTGCCTGAATTGTTAAAACTATCATCTATATCGACGCCCAATTTGTTTAAATCTTTCTCCACCTTAGACCAATCAATGCCGTAAGAGTGGCGGTGATTAATTACCCATGCCATAACTGCACGTCGAACCGAAGAAAATTTTCGGGATATAACAAACATTGATGAACCTGAAAAAGGCGTAGCCCAAACTTGAGCTATAATATCAACAATCTCAGGATTATCAAGACACCAATTATCAATCCTGTAATGCCTTCTCTTTGACTTTGGCAAAGGAGATAGATTTAAAATAATGGGAGCATGATCCGTCACAGGAGTAGGCAAATGAAGAAGATGAGCTGAGGGGAAAACACGCAACCAATCCTGATTTGCATAAGCACGATCAAGTCTTTCCATAATGAGGTCTTCATTCCCACGATTATTCATCCAGGTAAAGCAAGGACCTGAGAAAGGAATCTCAATAAGGGCATTCGAAATGCGTCAATTAGTGAAGATAAAGATAGGCAAATGATTTTATTGATGGAGATAAAGATCAAATCTTTTCTTCTTCTTCTTGGTGAGTTTCAGCCAACACAACAACACCACAAAATTTTTGGTCTAAATTTTGTATATCTCTTTGACCATGCATTAAATGGGTATTTATAAATTCTTATTTCAGACGGACCATTTTCGTCTGAAAAATAAGACGGGATTATGTTGCCACTTTTTGATAAAATGTAACCACAGCTTATATCAACTTGTTTCCAATATTGGTTACATCTAACTGTAAAGTGGTTACAAAATCCCGTCTTATTGCTTCAGACCAAAATGGTCCGTCTGAAGCAAGACCAATTTTAACTGATAAAGTGTGTTTTGGTATAAGAGGTGGTGATTTAGGCTAGATTAGAGTGTTAAATTGGATCGTTAATTGTGTTTTTGATGCGACGTTGGAGGAATATCTTGGGATAGATAAAAGACGGGTTTAGTGTCTTTATTTCATGTTTTATATTGAGGGTTGGAGTTTGATGCATTGGCCCAAGAGAATAATTCCAAGAAGCTAAAGCACGAAGTAGGCGAGTCTTGGGAAAGCTGCCGGGTAGTTCAGTCGCGAAAGAAGAGTTGGGCGAGCCGCCTGCATGCGGACTAGCCTTCAATACGCTGAAGACGAAGCTTTCCCTTTGGATCGTGTTTTGTGATTTACTTTATTAAAAATACTTATTACTTAGTTTTAAGGGATGATTTTATTATTATAATTACTACTATCATTAGAGGAGAACTAAGAACTCGCACTAAGGGATCAAACACATCAATAAGACATAAAGAATGGTCATCAATGGGGAATTTCATAACATCAAAAATATTATATTACATCACTAGACCATCAAACTCCATAGTAAGAGAACCGCTAAAACCATCAATCTTTGTTTTTGCAGTTTTCAAACATGGTCTCCCTAACAGTATAGGGGAAACATGTCTATTGTGCTTCATATCTAATCCATAAAAGTCCGCATAAAAAATCAACTTTTCAACCATGACCAAAACATCTTCAACTATTCTCTTTGGATAAAAATTGGACTGGTCGGCTAATTGGATGACAAACATCTTCAACAATAACAAAGGGGTTTGCGCACTTGAAGTTATAGCTAGTTTAGCTATAACCTTGATGATTTGTGAAGCAAAGTTATAAGTCATTATACTATAACTTTGGAAATGCTGAAATAAATTTATAGGTGTTTCTACTATAACTTTAGTGATTATCAAGCTCGAGATCAAAGACGAAGTCTAATAGAAGCTTGTGGAGCTTAAGATGAAGAGTGATGTGGTCGTTATACACCAAAAATAAAACCTAAGTCTACTAACTAAGAAGATAGCGGAAGTAGGGTCGATCTCCACAGGGAGGAAACTAACTAACTGAAATCTAAATCTGCCAGTAACAATCTAGGGGGTTTTGAAAAGGTTTTAACTAAACTAAATAAGATTAAAGGAAGATAAATAAAGATAGTAATTAATACGAATAAATCAGATAAAAGATAAATATGCTAGGATTCGGTCCACTGCAATATCGGCATCTACGGGTCAACTAAGTCAGTCAATCTATCAATAAGAAGGGCAATGGTTTTCTCCTCTCGGTCTCAAACCACCCTAGGGATTTTCCTAATTAACTCTCGTCCTCTTAGGAGTCACCTATCAATTCTAAGCAAGCCTTTCCCTTCCAATCTCTCGATCCAGGTCGGGGTTAACTACCTAGCCAGTCGCCTGCGTGCACTCATTCGACTAACCTCAATTAAATTGCTTAGACTGATTCTCATATTCAAGACTAACTAAAATAATCTATCCTAACATGCCTCTACTACAGTTTTCCTCATCCTAACATACAAGGCAATTAGCTACTCATGCTATTAACGATGCTAATAAAGACGATTAAACATATGATATTAGACATAATAAAATCGTAATTAACAAGCGTGAACAATAACAACGCAGTAATTAAGAAGAGTAAACAGTGATTAAGACTAAAACAAAGGTAAGAATAAAAGAGAGAAAAGAAGTTTACAATCTTAGCAAATCCGGCGTAAAGAACAATCCACGTCGATAAACCCGAATGTAAACTAAAGATTAAAGAGTTCAGAAACTAACATAGAAAGATTGCTAATTGGTGATGATCGGTGATCATCCCATGATAACCTAATGACGAAAATAAGAGTCTTATATAATGCATAACACGACTCTAAACCCTAATTAAGCTATGGACTTAAGGCCCGCGATAGGATCCACTCGATCGAGGGACAATACCCTTCGATCAAGGCTTTTATTCAAGAGAATCAGTCGATCGAGCACTTATTCTACTCGATCGAGTGACTCTTCAGCGGCTACTACTCGATCGAGCAACTCTTCAGCGGCTACTACTCGATCGAGCACAGGACAGCTCGATCGAGCAACACTTCACTTCAACTTTCCTCGATCGACCAAAGGTATAGTCGATCGAGGTCTTCTAGCCTATCATGCAGTGTTGGACATGGCTTTGGACTCGATTGCGAGCGGTTTGCAAGAGCTTCTGTTCCGTTCCTTCCATTCTCCTAAATGCATGCAAAGTGGACTGTTTTGGCTCGGTTTCCGCTACTACGCAGCTTGTACCTACAAAATGGTAATGAAAGTACAAAGTAGCCAAATAGGGGCATATGGTGATATAATATCACCTAAATGACATAGAAATGCGTGCATAAATGGACTAGAAAGTCTATATAAAATACACGCATCAAAGAGCTCGTGATTTAAACAATGTGATGATTAACATACTGAAGATCTCCAGGAAGATTTTGTAGTATACGTCGTCGTCCAATAACGGTAATTTCAATAGTAATTTTGGGAAGTAGAGTTATAGTTGTTTTAACTATAACCTTAATTATCATGCTCAAATTTATAGGTGAAGTAACTATAACTTTGAAGCTGCGAGGTACCGTGTAGCTGTTTTAGTTTTTCAAAACGGTTTTTTGAATACAGTTTTAAATAATTCTTTTAATGAAAAGTATTTATAGTAGATTAAGGTTTAAATTTATTATTTTGAATATTATTATGATTTCTCTATTGATTAGTAAAACAACTTATGAGTTGTCATGCTATCTAGGGTTTTCTTACATGTTCAAACTTAAACCCTAATCTATCTTATTCGAGTCGTGATGGACTATGGTTCACGTGGTCAAGGCTTATGCGCCATGCCATTTGTGATTAGCCTTTAGGTTCAATTAGGGTTTAAGTTGGAGGTAAACCTAATCTCTTTCTTGTTTCACAAGGGAGGCACATGGTTTACTAGGGTTTTAAACTTAACCTAATATCCTTCTTGATTTCCAAGGGAGGTCACGGCTAGAAATCTAGGGTTTTAATTAAAACCTAGTTTGCCTCTCTATTATAAATAGTCAAGCATCTTATACATTTAAAACTAAAATTTTCACACTAGCTTCTCATGCATTTAAAACCTAGAATTTGTTAATAAATAGGATTATCCTAGTGCTCTTCGAGTTGCCAAAAACAGAAAAGAAAAAAAGAGCACATGTACCTTTTATTAGTCACTTGTTCTAATCCCCATCGCCACCCAGCTTGGCTACAGTCGCCTTCAAGAGTAGCGATCTCAGCATTCCTGGCCTCCAACTCCTTCAACAGACGAGACATCTCCTCCCGGGACTCCGCCAATTCCCGCTCCAAGTCTCTCTGTGAAGAAGTGCCTCATTTCAATCATTTCATTTCAAAATACATGAAGATACGATAAAGATGGAAAGGGAATGAGAGGTTCATACTTGTCGATCCCGGCCCACCTAAGAGCGCCTTGATGGCCATAACCCGCAGCTGGTTGGCTACCCTCCACAACGCTACGTGCCGAGACGGTGCCACTTGTATTCAAATGTAAATAAGGGTCAAATCAAACGCATTCCTATGCAATGAAAATAGCCAAAGTTAGCGGCTTACACTCCAACACCTCAGGGTAAGTTGGGGGCTCGACGCCTACCACCTCGATCTCTTGCAAAGATCAAATGAATCTTTAATTGAAGATCAATCGTCGCTTTTCAAATCAATTAGAATAAATCTTTAATTGACGATCGTTCGTCGCTTTTCAAATCCATTCAAATGACTCTTTTACTCGACGGTCGTTCGTCACTTTTCAAATCAAATTAAAAAAAATCTTTAATTGACAATCGTGTGTCACTTCTCAAAATTAATTCAATTCAAATCAATTAAAAAAATCCTTAATTAACGATCATAAACCAATTTAAAAAAAAAACAATAAACAAGCAATGCTTGGGAACCACCTTTCGGACATACAATCCGTGGGCCCGTATTATATCATCAGGATGTTGCTCGGCACAACCGAGCAGATCCCCTGGAATAATTCGATCCTGACAGAGTCTTTTATATACCCGCGCTTTGACAGGCTTCAAAATCGTCACATGATGTTATCATCTCAGCAGGGACCCACCTTTCGGACATACAATCCGTGGGCATGTATTTTATCATCAGGATATCGCTCGCCACAACCGAGTAGATTCCCCGGAATGATTTGATCCTGACAGAGTCTTCTGTATATACAATGCCGCATTATTCTGCAGATTTCAATATATGTTTCCCCGACGAGGGTCGCCTGAGGAGAGAGACAGGTAGATTCTCCGTGGTCCCCCCGTGTACCACACTTTCGAGTTGCTAGTTGCTCAAGTTAACTCTATCTTAAGACTTGTTCTACTTGTTTGTTACAAGACTCACGAATCTCAATGTGTTCACACAATTGAACAGTGGAGATAATGTTACAGTACTAGCACGAGATCATCAAACACGATATATGCTTTGATGCAACGAACTAACTCTTTGATAAAAGACTTAAGAAAAGTATTTTGCAAAACAATTAAATATGAAATGTTAAACGGTTTTTGCAAAGATAATTTACTCAATAAAACTCAAAGCCTTTTTCGTTTTAAATGTTTGTTGTTGCACACTTATTCAAATGAAATTAGTATGTTATATATAATGCAAGGTAGAGTATACTTCACACTAGAAATAATACATTACAATTAAGTACAAGTGTTTAAAAATAATAAACAATTGAAGCTTGAACAACAAAACAAGGGTGGATTATTACACTAACAAAACCGAGGCCCCTTTTTCTTGCACAAGTAACTAGTTTACTAGTATGCATAATCTTGTTGCTCACACAAACACAAATATGGGTTAAGTTATTCATCAAGAAAGAGCTAATTTGGTAGTGTTCATGTGAACCATAAACATTGCCAAATATAGAAAAAGTAAACAACCCATTTTTGGTAAGTGTCTTATTGTTCAAGCTACCTTTTGTGCAAGACACCAAAAAATTTCTTTAAGTTTATAAAGATCAAACCAGATTTCCAGCAATGTAAAATGTTGATCAAAAGTTTGGAAAGAAATTTTCAAGAGTTTAAATATTTTCGAAATATTTCAGAGTCATAAACCACAGTGGGATCCACTGTTAGTTTTGAAGCACGTAGCATATTTCAAGTTTAATGATTTCCTCTTACAACACTATGAGTATAACAAGACGATATTCATCTCTTGATCTTCTTGTGCAACCTTGAACGATTAGTGGAGCTCACATAGCCATAAGATTAAAACTTAAGAAGCGCACATTATATTAACAATAAGATTAATTTGTCTTAAGGTATCATCAACCAATCTAATCTAGAAATGGTCTCAACACATACGTAAGGTATATAGTATGGTGTTGTACCAGTTGCAGTTCTAATAGGCGTCCTATATCCCCATAATGCGAATGATATCTTCTATAGCCATTTCCGATAATTGTCACTCATTTTCTTCAAGATGACAGTGGTGGTTTTATTTGCTGCCGCCACCGCACCATTTGTCCGAGGTCTGTATGACGAAGTGTGACGCTTGATTTTGTATTTTTCAAGTAAGGTGACACTTTCAGCCTGGAAGTGGGTCCCGTGATCACTGATAAATTCGTGAAGTACCCCATATCTGCAAATGAGTGTGCTTTGTATGAATTTGGATATTTGCTTCGCATTTAGTACCCGATAAGACTTTTCTTTTACCCACTTAGTGAAGTAGTCAATGGCAACAAGGATAAAACAATGTCCACCTGACCCAGATAGGTTAACCTTTCTAATGATGTTTATGCCCCATGTCAAAAATGGATTTGGTGACGTCATGGTGTAAGTGCCTTAGGTAAAAGTCACACCTAAGGTACCCGAGACTTGCACCTTTGTGAACCTTTCACCTTGGCAAACTTTGTCCAAGTACTCACTAAATTATTTGGAATGCCAATAAAAAAAAGCTAAGATAGTCCTACCGTCATCTTCCCTTGGTTTAAAAAGATATCAGGCATGCTTAAGCCCAAGAGACAGAGAGGCATCAATAAGGCATGGCTAGTGAGGCAGGTTACTATGCAATTTCTGTATCTTAATTTCTACTTCTTTTATTATGTCCTTCTCTATGCCACACTCTCTAAGCCTCAAGCCATTACGTATACCTTACCTCTCATTAAAATCCAAAAGTTTTAAACAAAATTTAATTTTTAAAATATTAATATTGTAAAAAACTGTGCCTCATGTCTATGAGCACGTGCCTTTACCTTGCGCTTAACGTCTCATCATTATGGGTACTGAACTCCTCGATAAGGCTCAAAATTCCCAAGGGTCGTGAAAATGCTTTTGGCTTTTACTAGCCAAGGAAGAAACATTGAGTGCAAGTAAAATGGGTTGTTAAGAGCTCACTAAAGTACTAAAGAACCCAAGTGAGGGAGGGGGGGGGATTAGAGTTTCTAAAAGCCTTACTGGATGGCCCATGCCTTTAAGCACGTCAAGGTAGGTTAAAAGGACGACCACTCCAAATGCCATAGAGGCATTTTAAATAATCAATATGAAGAAAGTATGAAACATGAGTAAATAAAGGGATAATCCAGTCAAAGCCGTGGAGGCGTCATAAATCATCAATATATTACAACATTAGTAATCCATAGTAATCAAATTAATCAAAGGATATTTTAAAATAGAGCCAATAAACAAAGTGCATACCAAAATTTAAGTTCTAATCCACATTCAAATCCCGAGCCTTTTTATCTGATTCAGAGGATATGTTTTGGTCTGCTGAAGTACAAATCACCTTTCCCAGCATTTAGATACTTTATTTCCACTCCATGAGAGGGTAGTTCTGTGTCAACGAAGAAACGTTGAAACGAGGCGTGTACCTACACACAAAAGGGAAGACATCAAAGAAATGTGCCACCAAATATAAATTATTAAGGTCAAATTATCATCTAATAATCTGAAACTGCAGGCAATAATCCATCCATATTTGCCAAAAATAACAACTCCACCTCCAATTAAAAAGCTCCACCTCTGGGACTACAAGGCAACATTAACGATATGAAAGAAAAAAATAGCCAGCTTTTCTGACTTCCAAGGTAGATAATAAATTTTCACTAATCAAAGCTCTCAGTCTCGACTCTTCTAATACCCCATAATTCAAACTTACGGAATGCTCTATTAAATGTTGACAAATGTCGTCTTGTGAAAAGCGGAAAGACTGCCACCTTTGTGATAACCGTCCACACAAGTTTTGGTACATTTAACCAGTTGGCCATCAATAATTCCACTTAATTCAAGGATCCCGATCGGCCATAGAACATACATATGTTCATATGCCCACTAAAATGAGTAATAATAATGTTCGCTAATGGTTCTTATGCACAACATGTTTAATCCATGAATCCATTATCCTTCCCCAGATTTGCACAGAGAATGAGGTTGAATGAACTTCTCAAGACGCAGGCAGTGAGAAAATTATTAAACCGCCATTTGAAGTTTTTAACACTTCACTGAGCAATTCAATTGCTATGAACAACGGTCGATGTGAGTTTAGGGCACATGAGAACATGACTCACACTTAAAAGGAATTGATCGATTGTCATGATATAACTTCAAACACAAATAAAATTTCAACAAAAAAATGTACTGTCACACAAACTGATTGCTCTAGATTCTGTTGGGTCCCGCCAAATAATTTTTGGTAAAATTGTCAACAAAGTTTGCTGCATGGTTTTGTATTGCAAATAGTAATGCAATAGTTGATTATGGAGAAAGCATAGGCCGATGCCTCTGTATGCCTAGTAAGAGGTGGTTGCAATTGTTGACAATTGGAGCATGCAATATTGGACTTTAGGATTGAGCACGTTTCATGTGCTTGGTTTCTCTGACAAATAGTGAAGTTGCTTTTGCCTATAAAAGGACGCTTTCATCACTTGGTTTTGGCAGATGGAAGGAACAAAGAGAGGTTACATCAAAATTTAAGTAGTCTCTTTGGTATTATACTTCACTGGAATTTGGTGGAGTATAAGGCAGACCTTACGGAATTTGTAAGGTACTCATACAAGTAAACAAGGGGTTGTGATTCGGGTGACGGTTCAACCGGGTTTGAGTGTGTGAGGCAGTATAACGGTCTTCTCTTACAATAATTTAGACGGTTACTCTAGGGGTGTAATTGGTGGTGTTTTCCAACTATACTGGAGGGTCTAGAGGGTACAAGATTGTATTCCTAAATTATTTTCGGGTCCAAATTTGGTACTGTAATTTGGTCCGGTTACGTTGTACTGGCACTATCTTTATAGTGGCACTATTTTATAGTGGAGTTCAATCATTTCGGGTGGTGGGTTTTACCTCCGTCTTGGAGGGTTTTGCCCCGGGTATTGACCCTAAATCTTGTCTCAACTTATTATTAACTTGTGGTTTATTTTTATTTTTACATTATATATCGATCGGTGCTTCCGTTGCGTGTGGGAGATTGGAGCTAATTTCCCAACAAGTGGTATCAGAGCCACTTCGGCCCGGTTCAAGTGGTCTAGTGGTTTGATCGATAGGGATGTCAAATATGGGGTCTTAGTTTGGAGTACCAAAATTTGATGGTACCCTGCATTTTACGGAGCCATTGAGGCGGTAATGTTATTATTTTGAAGATAAGTGATAAGCAATTAATTAGTCACATTTTTCCTCTCATTTTCGTCCCCATTTTGGTCCGTTTACACGGATTTGCGTGCCCTTAATTGCATTTTGCTTCCCGATTTCCCGTGCTATGAATGTCGATCTTAATTTGTAGGAATTAAGGCGGAAATGAAGAAATCGGAGCATAAAGGTCTTGCATGAGTCGGGATTCGAAGATGAGATGAAGAAGTGAAGAAAGCATGCCCAGGTGGTGCAGGCCGGCCAATTGACCGGCGGCCGGCCACCCGGCCTAGACCTCATCTCCACAAAGAAGGAAAAAGAAAGAGGGAAGAAGTCAGCCCATGTAGTGCTGGCCGGTCGACCGGCGGCCGGTCGGTCACCCGGCCTGCACCACATCAGTAACTACTTGGGGCGTGATTCGTGCTCCAGGCCGGTGGGAGACCGGCGGCCGGTCGACCGGCCAGGACCCCCATTCTCCATACTTAGAAGATTATGAAGACGAAGAAATTGAAGTTACTGATGTGCTCTGGGCCGGTCAGAGGGCCGGCGGCCGGTCGACCGGCCAGGAACACAACATCGCAAATTCGCCAGTTCTTCTATTTTCTTTCTTAATTTCGAGATACCTATATATACCCTTCCCCTAATATTTTGTAAGCAGCTTTTCATTACCTCTTAGCACAAAACCCTAGATAATTTGTAACCTCTATTAGCCACTAATTACTCTCCTAATCGTTCCCTAATTAAACTTAATTTCTCATTTCAAGTTGGTAGATCTAGTCTTTCCTAGTAGAATTATTTCAGTTTTGTGTTTGTATTGAGGATTTTGGGTTGAAGACATTCTCCCTCTTCATTAATACAAGCTTGTTGGTATTAAATTTCTCATCTTTGTGTTATTTATGCAATTTATTTCCATTTCTAGTTTATTGTTTATCTTTTGATTGTTATAATTATTCATCTCATAGCATAATGTTCATTTCACTATTCTTTGCCTTTAGTTGTTTGATTTCCCTTAGCATGTGTGAGTAATTCCCTTCTAGGGTTTAGGGGGAGCCTAAGGGAGGATTATGTGGGGTAATTAGTTGGGTAATTAGTAGATTTGTGGTAACAATTCGTGTATTGCCCATATGCACACTAAGTGTTTGATGAAATGTGTGAACGAAAGTTGCCCACTTTATCAAGCATGGTTTGATTATTTCTTAAGCGACGGTGGTAGAAATGATTAGACTAGTGTTTATATGGGTGATTTGAGACAAATGCGATGGCTTTGTTGATGATTATTGATTGTTGAGACATTAGCAATTAATTTTACTCGAATTTGTTACCCATTTGCTAATTACCCGACTAGCCCATTAATCCCCCTAAGGTGAACCCTTCACCTTAGTTTTCCCTTAATTGTCTTTACCTTGTTATTTAGTGATTACTTGCTTTTACTAGTTTTTAGTTAACTTTCCAATCCAACTCTTATTAGGCTAGAATAGGATTCATTCAAACTTGTAGTTGACTCCTCCATCCTCGTGGATTCGACCCCTTTATACTACTTTTATCGGGTTATTTTTGATGTTTGTTTTGACGACGAACCGATCATCAAATGGCGCCGTTGCCGGGGATGGCGTAAGGAAACTCATAGTTTGTTTTGAGTCTTAGATTTAGTCAAGTTACTTGTTGTTTTTGTTGGTATTTAGTTGTTAAATTATTTGTAGAGTGCCTTGCATTATTGTCTTTCCCTAGTGTGCCCAAAAACACACTAGGAGTCTAACTTGTTTTTGAGTTGCTTTTGAGTGCATGCCTAGGGGTGAAGGGTTGTTCTTAAGCCATCCGGAGCCCGAAAGGTTATTTAGGACTCTCCGAGCTAATACACTTGCTCGGGTTAGGAATTCGAGAAGGGTTAGCCATCAACAAGCCAATACTTCTATCGCTTCTACATCTACTCCAACAATCGATCACCCACAAAACAACACCATTGAACCCATATTCGAAAACCCCTTCTACAATACATTATTAAATACACCACCCACAATACCTCAACAACAAAATCAACCACAAATGACTACTTTACGTGACCGTAACCGTCCCAACCACGATGATACCCAATCCCCAATAAATTTCGGTGTCTTGGCCCCGAATAACTTTAAGATACACCCGGCTCAAATGAGTTCGATTGAGCGGGATAGCTTTGGAGGCCTCCCCGATGAAGATGCTCATGCCCACTTGAGAAAGTTCAAAAGTAGGGTAGGAATCATGAAGAGGAATGGTGTGCCCGAGGAAACCCTTTGTCTAATGTTGTTCCCATTTTCTCTTAAAGACCGGGCGGAGAGGTGGTTGAATAACCATGCTCCAAACACTTTCACTACTTGGGATGACTTGGCTAAGGAGTTTCTAAGTAAGTACTACCCCGCCTCCAAAACGGCAATGCTAAGAAATGAGATAACAACCTTCCAACAAGAGGATGGAGAATCCTTGGGAGAGGCATGGGATCGATTCATTGATTTACTTGCCCGTTGCCCTCATCATGGAATTGCGGATTGGTATGTCACTCAAACATTCTATCAAACTCTCCTCCCTCAAACCAAGGCTATGGTGAATGCTTCCGCGGGGGGAAGTTTTGATCATTTGAATGACCAACAAGGGGCGGCATTGATTAAGAAGATGGTTGAATCGGAGTCTAGCTATGGTACTAGTTCTAGAGGAAATAGCTTGAGGAGGAGTTCTAAGTACCCAAGTGAGAACTTTTCAAATGCGGATACCAATGCCAAGATTGATTTGCTCACACAAACTTTTACTAAGGGTTTTGCCGAGCTTCAAAAAGCTCAAAATCAAAGTCAAGGCCATCATGTGAATGAAGCTAGTGGGTCTTATGCACCTCCTATGGTGGAAGCTTATCAAACCCCTACTTGTGAAATTTGCAATGGGTATGGACACACCTTTGAATTTTGTGAGAACAATGTATCTTATAACAATGAAGGTGGAAATGATTATCAACATGTGAATGCATTTCAAGGAGTCAACAACAACCCACGGCCCTCAAGGCCTCAATTCCAAAGTCAAGGAGCTTACAACCCAAATTCCAATTTCTATCATCCAAGTTCGAAATTTCACCCAAACATGAGCTACAAAAGCCAAAATGTCTTGAACCCTCAACACACACAAGCTCAACCTTCCAACCCTCCGGGTTTTTCCCAACCTAGAGGGGGAGGTCAATTTTCAAGAGGAAACTATAACAATCAATTCAACAACTCACAACAAGGTCAAGGATCAAACCAATTCCAAAATCAACAATTCAACGATCAAGGTTACAATAACCAAGGTAACTTTCAAAACCAAGGTAACTGGAATCAAGGTCAAGGAAATTGGAATCAAAACCAAGGGAACCCAAACTTCAACAACCAAGGCCAAGGTAATTTGTGCCAAGGCAACCAAAGCAATCAAGCAAGTCAAGGGTTCCCCGATCAATCTTTTCAAGGCTAAGGGTTAAATTTCAACAATCAAGGTTCAAGGGGGCAACAAGGAAATTTCAATAACAACCAACAAGGAAAATTTAACAACCAAAGAAGCAACAACCAAGGTTCAAGTAGTCGGAATGACTATGCTTTTGCCCTTCCTTTGACAAATCAACCCCACCAAGAGAATGAGCCTTCAATGAGTGAAGGTTTGCAACTAGTCAAAAACATGGAGATCCAAAACAACTTGGCCTTGCAAAATGTCACCATTGTTCACAAGAAAGAGGTGAGGGAATTAGAAGCTAGGTTAGCTTCTCAAGCTTTGAACAACCCTCAAAGGCCTCCGGGAGGTCTACTTGCTCAAGGGAAAAGCTCCAAGGATGCTTCATCAAGCCACCACGCATGTGCGGTGACTTTAAGGAGTGGACTTGTGCTTGATAACCCCTACATGGATATGATGAATGATGAGATTCCAAATGATGAGCATCTTGAGGAGGGTGATGAAACCGAAGAGCCCATTTTGACTCCTACCTTGGAGTTAAAAGATGATGGCAAGGGTGAAGATGATCAACCCAAAGAGGGAGAAGAAGGGTATGTCGAAATTATGCCTTATGAAGAGGAGATGAACAAGGATGTCAATGATGACGGAGTAGAGGTACAACCAATAGCAAGAGCTAAGGTAACCAAGAAAACTCCCATTCCAAAGGTATCTTTTAGTTCTCCACTTGTTGTTTCCGATATCCCCTACCCCTCTAGAGCTTTGAAAACTAAGGAAAACTTCAAGTTCACCCAATTTAGAAAAATGCTTGAGGGACTTGAAGTGACCTTACCTTTCACCGATGTTATATTGAACATGCCCACTTACTCAAAATTTCTAAAAGACATCTTGACTCATAAGAGGACTTTGGGTACCCAAGATGTTATGATTATGGAGGCGGAGTGTAGTGCTCTCCTCATTAATCCTAACTCTTTCAAAATGCCAAAAAAACTTGGGGACCCCGGAAGTTTCTCTATCCCTTGTGTTGTGGGGGGAGTCATGATTTCAAGGGCATTATGTGACAATGGTGCAAGTGTAAGTGTCATTCCCTTAACTATTGCTAAAAGAATTGGACTTGAAAGTTTAACCCACACTTCTATGACTCTACAACTAGCGGATAGGTCCGTTAAGCAACCTTTGGGTGTGCTTGAGGACGTACCCGTTAAAGTTGGCAAATTTTTGATCCCCACGGATTTCGTTGTCCTAGATATCCCGGAGGATAGCCACACTCCCATCATCCTCGGTAGGCCCTTTTTGGCTACCGGAGGTGTCCTCATTGATGTGAGGGACGGGCGGCTAACCTTTAGGGTGGGAAACGAAACCCTTGAACTTAATCTTCCTCATCTAGTGAAGGGACCAATGTTTCACAAAGCTTGCTCGGTAGAAGTCATTGAAGAAGTGGTTGAGAAGGTGCATGAAGAAGAGAAATGTGAAGAAGAAGCTCTATAAGTGGCACTCCCTGATGAGGAGATGGGAGATGACCATGAGGTAGATGATGAACTCTTGAAGAAGGTAGAGGGCCTTCTCCCTCCAAAGGTACAACTAAAGCCCTTACCTCCCTCACTTAAGTACTCTTTTTTAGGTGAGGGAGAGACTTACCCCGTTATCATTAATGCTAATTTGAGTGAGGGCCAAGAACTTGAACTTTTGAAAATCTTAAAAACTCATAGGGGCTCACTTGGCTATAGCATTGATGATATCAAAGGTTTAAGTCCTAATCTTTGCATGCATAGGATTGTCTTGGAGGAGGGTAGCAAACCTAAGGTAGATGGGCTACGTAGGTTGAACCCTAAGATGGCGGAAGTGGTGAAAAGTGAGGTGATGAAGTTGCTAGAGGCCGGGATTATCTACCAAATAACCGATAGTTCTTGGGTGAGCCCCGTCCATGTAGTGCCCAAGAAAGGAGGGGTAACTATGGTGGAACAAGAGGATGGGACTCTCTTAGCTTCTAGACCCGTGACCGGGTGGCGGATGTGCATTGACTACCGCAAATTAAATGCCGCCACCCTCAAAGACCACTACCCCATCCCCTTTATTGACCAAATGCTTGAAAGGTTGGCGGGCATTCTTACTATTCATTTCTAGATGGTTATTCCGGGTTTTTCCAAATCCCCATACACCCGGAAGACCAAGAGAAGACCACATTCACTTGTCCCATAGGAGTTTATGCTTATAGGAGGATGCCCTTTGGGCTTTGTAATGCTCCGGGGACTTTCCAAAGATGTATGATGGCAATTTTTGCCGATTTTCTTGAGAAGAGTATGGAGGTCTTCATGGACGACTTTAGTGTCCATGGAGACTCATTTGATCTTGGGCTATTGAATTTGTCGAATGTTTTGCAAAGATGTGAGGAGCACAACCTCGTCCTCAATTGGGAGAAATGCCACTTTATGGTGGAGGAGGGGGGTTGTGCTTGGTCACATCGTGTCTAAGAGAGGGATAGAAGTTGATATGGCTAAGGTTTCGGTGATAGAAAACTTGTCACCCCCTACAAATGTGAAGGGAGTGAGAAGCTTTCTAGGCCATGCGGGCTTTTACCGACGTTTCATCAAAGATTTTTCTAAAATAGCCAAGCCTTTAACTTCTCTTCTTCTCAAAGACACCCCATTTGTATTTGATGATTTTTGCTTGAGTGCTTTTTGTAGGTTGAAGGAGGCCCTTGTGACGGCTCCCATAATCCGCTCACCGGATTGGAGCCTTCCCTTCGAAGTTATGTGTGACGCCTCCGATTATGCGGTCGGGGCGGTGCTTGGCCAAGTTGTGGACAAGAGGCACCATGTAATCTACTACACAAGCAAAACTCTTGATCAAGCCCAAGTCAACTACTCTACGACGGAGAAGGAAATGCTAGCCATTGTTCATGCCGTGGAAAAATTCCGGCAATACTTTGTTGGTTCTAAAGTTGTGGTATACTCGGATCACTCCGCCTTGAGACAATTGTTAGTGAAAAAAGATGCAAAGCCAAGGCTCTTGAGGTGGGTTCTTTTACTTCAAGAGTTTGACTTGGAAATTAAAGACAAGGCGGGGTCGGAGAATGTTGTTGCCGACCACCTATCTAGATTGACTACCGAAGATCATGGGTTGAAGGATGAGAGTGGCCCGATCAATGAGTGGTTGAGAGAAGATAGTTTGATGATGATAGGTGGTAAATCACCATGGTTTGCGGACTTGGCAAATTTGATTGTGAGCGGGTTCATTCCGGAGGAGTTGGATGCTAGAGCTAGAAGGAAGTTGAAGCATGACTCAAAACGCTATTTTTGGAATGACCCACATCTTTTTCGCAAGTGTGGTGATGGCATGTTTCGAAGATGTGTTCCTAGGGAAGAGGGCATGGAGATAGTCGATAGAATTCACAACTCGGCCTATGGGGGCCACCTTGGTACATCTCGCACCATTGCAAAGGTGTTACAAGGTGGTTTCTTTTGGCCATCTATGTTCAAGGATATCCACTACTTTGTCAAATCTTGTGATCGATGTCAACGAACGGGGAATATAAGTCAAAGAAATGAGATGCCCCTTCAAAACATTCTTGAGATCGAGCTTTTCGATTGTTGGGGAGTTGATTTCATGGGACCATTCCCCAACTCTTGTGGGAATGAGTACATTTTGGTAGCGGTGGACTATGTGTCCAAGTGGATTGAAGCCGTTGCTACCCCAACAAATGATGCTAAAGTTGTTATCAAGCTCTTCAAAAACACTATCTTTCCGAGGTTTGGGACCCCGAGAGTGGTGATTAGCGACGGGGGTTCGCACTTTCGGAAGAACACTTTCAAGATCATGCTTTCTTCTCATGGTGTCACTCATAAGACCGCTCTTGCCTACCACCCTCAAACTAGTGGGCAAGTAGAGGTCTCAAACCGTCAAATGAAAGCCATCTTGGAGAAGACCACAAGCAAAGGTAGGAAGGATTGGTCTCAAAAGCTTCCGGATGTTCTATGGGCCCTTCGCACCGCCTTTAAAACTCCCCTCGGCACTACTCCCTACAAGCTTGTCTATGGCAAAGCTTGTCACTTGCCAATCGAGTTGGAGCACAAGGCATGGTGGGCCTTAAAGGAAATTAACTTTGACATTGATATGGCCGGAGAGCTACGTTTTCTCCAAATGAGTGAACTTGAAGAACTAAAACTTGATCCCTACGAGAGCTCAAAGATTTACAAGGAGCAAACAAAGAAATGGCATGACACCAAATTGGTTGATAAAGATGTAAAAGTGGGTGATCAAGTCTTACTGTATAACTCTAGGGTCAAGTTGTTTCCGGGAAAGCTACGGTCAAGATGGTCGGGTCCCTTCAAAGTCATGGACATATCACCTCATGGAGCTTTCAAACTTTGGAGTGAAGAGGGTGGTAATTTCAAAGTGAATGGCCATAGAGTGAAAAGGTACTTTGAAGGAGACGAGAAAGGAACGGTGGAAGTACTCTTCCTTGGGGATCCACTTCCCGAGGAAGAGTCATATTTATAAGTTCTTGAGATTTGTTAGGTTTGGTGGAGTCCCTCAACAACCACCAACTTTTTTGTAAATAGCATGCATATTAGGAGTAGTTGTGAAGATTTGGTTTTGTGTACTCGGGTATTTCGTCTTTGGAAGAAGTTTTAGGTAGGTTTGAAACACTTGTAGTCGGGTTTGGATCGAAACCGTGTCTTTGGGAATATGTTGGTTGGGTAGATATTGTTGGTGACTTGGGTTTCTTTCGGAATTTGTTGTGAATTTGAAGGCGAGGTGAAGAAGGGAAGAAGTGCTCCAGGCCGGTGGACCGGCAGCCGGTGTGCCGACCGGCCCAGAGCACTCCAGTAGCAAACTTGTGAAATTTGGAAATCGTAGTGCAGGTATCCCAGGCCGGTGGACCGGCGGCCGGTCTGACGACCGGCCTGGAGCGCATACTCATAGAAGATGGAATTTTGCAAATTTTGGCATGTGTTCTAGGCCGGTCGACCGGCGGCCGGTCTGACACCCGGCCCAGAGCACCATTTGGCTGAGGATTTGAAGGTGAAATTTTTTGAGCTGTGTTCCCAGCCGGTCGACCGGCGGCCGGTACCTATGCCGGCTGGGAACACCTGAACACGAGCTTTTCTCAAAAACCAAAAAAATCAAAAAAATTGTCTTGGGGTCCAGGCCGGTCGACCGGCGGCCGGTTCCCAGACCGGCCCAGAACTCACCCGAGACTAATAATAACTCGTGAGCTTCCTTTCTTTTTCATTCTTCTTGTTTTCTTCTCCCTTCTCTCTCCTTCTTCCTTCAAAAACTTCACAAAAGCTCACCTAAAATCACCATAAAACTCACTCAATCCAACATTCAACCAATCAATTAACCCACTACATCACCCAAATTCATCCCACAACTCAAAAACCTCAATTTTTCCCTAATTTTTTCCCTCTTTCAATTAACTATTACGAAAAATCACCATGTCTCAACCACCTAGGAAAAGAACAAGGGCTCAGCTTGAGGTGGAGTTGGAGGCTAGACTTCAGCAAGTAACGGCGGGAATGGGTCCGGATGACGATTTTCCCGATATCGTCTTCGTAAGCGAAATTGCGCGAGGTAAGTTTCAATGTTTAAAACGCAGAAACCTTCCCCACTCCCGCTTCATTTGTCGGAATACTATGCGAAACTTCGGCCTTGATACGGTCACCCTTGAGCTTTTTAAAGGTTTGGGTATGGGGGAACTTTACGGTCAACACTTCCGTACTTACCCCCGTCTTACATGGGAGTTTTTAAGTTCCTTTAGTCATGAGAAAGATCGGAACACGGGCATGGTCAAAATTGTTTCTTTTCGCCTTCTTAATACTGCATTTAACCTTTCCCTTGAGAAATTTTGTAAGGTTTTGGGGGTTAAATTTCATAAGTCTTATAAAGTCCCCGAAACCTTTAATGTGAATGATGTGTGGACTGCTATATCGGGATTGGAATTTGCGAAGGGGACTAAGAGGCCGGCAAATGCTTGCCACAATGCCCCTATTAGGATTTGGCACCGTTTTATGGGTTGGACGTTGTTTGGGAGAGAGGAGTGTCACAATTTTCGGGCCGATGAGCTCTCGATTTTGGCGGCTTATTTGTTCCAAAAGCCGAATAAATTTGGAGTCAACATTGGTCACCATGTCGCTCTCCACTTTCAGAAAATTTCCAATGATCCATTTAGCCCGACCGGTATCCATGTTGGGGGAATTGTTACCAAGATTGCCCATGCTCTTTGTAAGAATGCTCTAGATGAGAGGAATTTGAGGTGTTTGGGGGGATGTTCTTTGTTGACGGAGGATTACATTACAACGAAGCTTGAGTGGGTAGTGAAGAGAGTTGAGGACGGGAAGATGTATTGGAGGATTCGAGGGGTCAATTCTATTCCCCTCCCGAATAGTGCGGCAATGAAAGTTGTTCCTGATAGTGCGCACTATCTCCTTCCCCTAGAGGAGGAGAACCCTCCACCACCACCTGAAGAAAACCCGGAAGATCAACTAGCTCCAATCACCGCTTTTAGGCGAGATCCCACTGCCCCCGTCACTACATATAGGAGAGAGCAGCAAGGCCCCACTCCCACCACCTTGCCTTATGTGAACCCCTCCTTTTTCCATCAACAACAATGGCGTCCTTGGCCTAATTCATCCCAACCCGAGGCATCCACTTCCACCACTCCTAGTTACCCACCTTTTGATCCTTCCTTGATTCAGTTCATGGCCGATATGAATTTGGCCTCCGAGGCGGCGGCTACGGATAGAGAGGCGGAAGCTAAGTGGCGAGAGAAGGGGGCTAGGGAGATAGCTCTTTTGTCACAGAGGGTGGATAGGATGTATTATGACTTGGCTCTTGGCCAATACTCTTCTTACGATAATTGGTGTAGGGAGGGGTATAGGGAGCCAGTTGGCCCACATCCGTCCTATTTCATGTGGCCAGAGGGTGGGTATGACCAGGGTTCTAGGGTGTTCGGGGATTTCAGTGTTCAGCATGACTACTATTCTGCACCGGTTTTTGCTCGGCCGGTAGTTGATGAGGAGGAGGTGGACCCAGAGACTGCGGCACAAAATGCCGAGTGGTTTGATAGGATGGGTCCCCGGTTTGAGATTGTGGAGGGCGGCGGCTCTGGTTCAGGAGCCAGGGATGTAGATGCGTCATATGCAGAGGCCGGTCATGGCCAATTTGATACTACATCCTCTGACTTTACTGGATACTCCTGAGGCGGTACACCCATGAGTATGATCCCTTTTAATCCAAATCTTCATCATGTTTATATTTTTGCATGCATTTAGATTCTTGTATTATATCTTAGTTTAGTTATCCATTTAGTTGCATCCATTTAGGCTTGCATTAGAATTTAATTTTGTAACATATCGTCACATGTTAGCCTTGCATCCATATAGCGTAGTTGCATTTTGTTTAGGTGTCATTTTTAGACTTTCCCGTGGTTGGTACCCCCATGAGGGGCGTGCATTTATGCATTTTATCGCCACGACGAGACTCCGATATGGCACACTAGACTTTCTTGTGTGAGGTACCCCCATGAGGGGCTTGCATTTATGCACCTTACCACCACAACGAGACTCTAGATTAGCATATAGTTTAGTTTGCATTTACTTAGATCATACACTTGTATTATTTCATTTTGCATTTAGCTTTAGAAATTTTATTTAGTTCATGCATTCCATTTAGAATTAGTCATTTTGCATTTAGTTAACCCTATTGTATATATTGTTCATTTTGTGAATTTTCAGCAAAAATCAAAAACCCCAAAAACAAGTTTTTATTTTTCAATATATTTTAAAACCCAAAAACATGTTATTTGTTTTGAATTCACCCCTCACACCATGTAAATACTAAGTGTGGGGAGGGAATTCCCAAAAAAAAAAAAAAAAACCCCAAAAAAAATTGTTTTGTTTTCCTTTTCTTTTTTTTTCCCCTCCTTTCATATTTGAGTCACTTACTCGGGGACGAGTAAGACTTAAGTGTGGGGAGGATTTTATTTCTTTTGTATATATCGTTGATTTTTGAAAAAAGTCGAAAAATTGCCTAAAAATCGAAAAATTTGAAAATTTTCCAAAAAATATATGTTTAGATTAGTTTGTATATAGTTTATTTTGTATATATTGCCGTGTGTTTCTTTTTATCTCCATCCATAGGTGCGCCCCACATCATAAGAGGCACGAAAAAGGGAAAATGAAGACGCTTTGGTGAGATCTTTCCTATTTCTCTTCTCCCTTATCTCCTTTTCTTCTTATTTGAGGATTGGATGTGTTGATGACGATGATGTGAATTTTGTTGATTGGCGTGTGTGCCACTTGTGTGCTGTTAGGAGATAGCATTAGCTTATGTGTCATATAGTCGGTTAGATCATGTGCATTTAGGTTGTATATATGCTAGATTGCATCATGGCATATAGTTGCATTTAGAAAAATGATTTAATAATTGTCTTTTTGGAAAACTTGTTGAATGTGCATAGTCCCTTTTAGCTACTTTTTTATTCATAAAGTGTTCATCTTAATCGTGGAGTTTTAGACGCCCTGGGTTGTGCATTTCTAGTGAGTTTTGACCCGTCTACTAATGCCGAGTCACGAGTTTGCGCTTATTCCACTTCGACAACCTCAATTGATGTGAATATTCCGATGGTAGAAAGGATTCTTAGGTGACCGTTCTTGCTATGCAACCTCTCTTGATCCAATGTTCTTCCACTCTTACTCAAAAAAGGAAACAAATCATTCAAGCTAAAAATATTGAGTCAAGCATCATGTTTTCTTGTTTTCGTCGAGGAAGTGCAAAACGGAACTTCTAGGGATTCTAGTGGGCCCATATCTAGGGCCCCTTTCGATGCCACTACGGTGGGGATACCCCTATTGTTGGTTCCGACCGCATGTCCTTGACGGAAACCGTGTGCTTTCATGCCTAAAATTGCAAACCAAAATGCAAATCAAAAAGAAAGAAAAAGAAAAAAAAAAAGAAAGCAAAGTGTTGAAATGAAAATCTTGCAAGCAATTAGACTCGAATATCTTTCTCCTTTAATCCATCTTGGATCAGTCGCCTTTGTGTTGCATAGTGAGACGGGACGACCCTTGTGTCTCATTTATTTGAGAAACGTGAATTCCATATGCTATTGTGCTTAATAACGTCACGAGGATTTCATTTCCATCTTCCATTTTATCGCTTTTGACCAAGCAAATAGTAGACGGGGTTCAAAATTATCATTAGACTTGCACCGCTAGGAGGCGAATATTTTTCCATGCTTTATGATATTAGTGGCTCATAAGGATCATGCATTATTTAGACGGTTTTCCTCTTAGATATTTCTGTCACATGGATGAAGCATGTGATTTTTCTTTTGTTAGATGCATCTTTGTCGTGTTCTTACGTGTTTTTCATTTGGATGCGTCGCAATTTTGAGCAAGCCCCCACTTGCCTTGCAAGGAGATACTCTACCTCATGAGTATCTCGTTGTGAGTTGAAGGGACGGAGGAGGCCCGTTAATTGCCTACCGTCGGATATTATTAGTAGTTTAGGTAGTAGCCTTAGTATTAGTGTAGTGTTGAATAAGGGTACTTATGGGTCTCGAATCTTGTTTACTTACTCGAGGACGAGTAAGTCTTAAGTGTGGGGAATTTTGATAAGCATTTAATTAGTCACATTTTCCCTCTTATTTTCGTCCCCATTTTGGTCCGTTTACACGGATTTGCGTGCCCTTGATTGCATTTTGCTTCCCGATTTCCCGTGCTATGAATGTCGATCTTAATTTGTAGGAATTAAGGCGGAAATGAAGAAATCGGAGCATAAAGGCCTTGCATGAGTCGGGATTCGAAGATGAGATGAAGAAGTGAAGAAAGCATGCCCAGGTGGTGCAGGCCGGCCAACTGACCGGCGGCCGGCCACCCGGCCTAGACCGCAACTCCACAAAGAAGGAAAAAGAAAGAGGGAAGAAGTCAGCCCAGGTAGTGCTGGCCGGTCGACCGGCGGCCGGTCGGTCACCCGGCCTGCACCACATCAGTAACTACTTGGGGCGTGATTCGTGCTCCAGGCCGGTGGGAGACCGGCGGCCGGTCGACCGGCCAGGACCCCCATTCTCCATACTTAGAAGATTTTGAAGACGAAGAAATTGAAGTTACTGATGTGCTCCGGGCCGGTCAGAGGGCCGGCGGCCGGTCGACCGGCCAGGAACACAACATCGCAAATTCGCCAATTCTTCTATTTTCTTTCTTAATTTCGAGATACCTATATATACCCTTCCCCTAATATTTTGTAAGCAGCTTTTCATTACCTCTTAGCACAAAACCCTAGATAATTTGTAACCTCTATTAGCCACTAATTACTCTCCTAATCGTTCCCTAATTAAACTTAATTTCTCATTTCAAGTTGGTAGATCTAGTCTTTCCTAGTAGAATTATTTCAGTTTTGTGTTTGTATTGAGGATTTTGGGTTGAAGACATTCTCCCTCTTCATTAATACAAGCTTGTTGGTATTAAATTTCTCATCTTTTTGTTATTTATGCAATTTATTTCCATTTCTAGTTTATTGTTTATCTTTTGATTGTTATAATTATTCATCTCATAGCATAATGTTCATTTCACTATTCTTTGCCTTTAGTTGTTTGATTTCCCTTAGCATGTGTGAGTAATTCCCTTCTAGGGTTTAGGGGGAGCCTAAGGGAGGATTATGTGGGGTAATTAGTTGGGTAATTAGTAGATTTGTGGTAACAATTCGTGTATTGCCCATATGCACACTAAGTGTTTGATGAAATGTGTGAACGAAAGTTGCCCACTTTATCAAGCATGGTTTGATTATTTCTTAAGCGACGGTGGTTAAAATGATTAGACTAGTGTTTATATGGGTGATTTGAGACAAATGCGATGGCTTTGTTGATGATTATTGATTGTTGAGACATTAGCAATTGATTTTACTCGAATTTGTTACCCATTTGCTAATTACCCGACTAGCCCATTAATCCCCCTAAGGTGAACCCTTCACCTTAGTTTTCCCTTAATTGTCTTTACCTTGTTATTTAGTGATTACTTGCTTTTACTAGTTTTTAGTTAACTTTCCAATCCAACTCTTATTAGGCTAGAATAGGATTCATTCAAACTTGTAGTTGACCCCTCCATCCTCGTGGATTCGACCCCTTTATACTACTTTTATCGGGTTATTTTTGATGTTTGTTTTGACGACGAACCGATCATCAATAAGTGACGGAGAAGAACCCAAAAACTCGTGGTATGCGAGGAGAAATAAAGGTAAGTTGGTACATTTGCACGTCAAAGTGAGGAGATAAACCAACTAATTTGTCAGCAGTAAAGCACGAGAAATACTTGCTCAACCCAAAAGAGAAATTTAACCCGACTTTCGCCGTCTTTAACACCCCGTATCCAATAATAAGTATCACTCGTATCAAGAGGAAGCCTTAACTCTAGCCTAATCGATCAAAGTAAACTTCACAATCTCCTCCCTCCCATATGCACCAATAAAAAAAACAGCTCTCATCAACCCATCAAACCTCCGTCATCATTCGCCTGTAATGAATAAACTACTATTGTAGAAAAGGACAAGTAACTGGGGCTCGAAAATATAAACTCACTGCAATTACTTTTGTTGAACACTAAAGGTAAGCTAATTATATGACATGTACAGAGAAATAATGGTTAGTTGTTAAACTCACATTATCGCAAGAATATATGCTATGACAAATTAAGTTCAAATGATCATAAGAAAACTAACAAGACAATTAGAAAAGCGTGACGAAATAATATATAAGTAAAATACCTGAAATAATAAATTCAATTAATAAAAATGTTGATCAAGTGATGTACAAATTCAGTTCAGATGATCAAATGAAGAACAACTAACAAGACAATTAGAAAAGCATGACAAAATAATAGATAAGTAAAATACCTGAAATACTAAATTCAATTAATAAAAATGGTGCTAAAGTGATGTACAAATTCAGTTCAAATGATCAAATGAAGAACAACTAACAAGACAATTAGAAACGCGTGACATAACAATAGATACCTAAAACACTTGAAATAGTGTTTGGATGAAAGCATTTTTAAAATAATGCTAAGAAAATAAATATTTGTCATTTTGGGTTGGGTTCAAAACTATTTATCAAAATGGTCTCCGCGTAGGCTCGGGTTTTCAAAACCCGAAATACGGAACAAACACGCCATTGGGAATGGCGTGTCTTTAAATTTTTTTTTTCCCAAAAAAAGATTTTTTTTTTTTAAAAATAGAAATAAAAAATTGTACTGTTCACAGACACACCATTGAGAATGGCGCGTCTCTTTAAGAAAACCCGCCATTCCCAATGGCGTGTTTACTTTTAGTCCATTTTTGTAAGTTTGCATTTTCTTATTCACTAGAAACACGCCATTGCCAATGGCGTGTTTCCTCCGTGTTTTTGGTTCGCGAAATCCGAACCTACATGGACATCATTTTGATAAATAGTTTTAAATCCAACCAAAACGACAAATACTTATTTTTTGAGCATTATTTTAAAAATGCTTTCTGCTTGGATATAGGAATTGAAGAGAAATTAATGAAAGGGAAAGGGAGGGTGGGGAATTCTTTATTTGGTTAGCAAAATTGAGGTGGAGGGATTTGGAGGAAAGAGAAAATGAATCCCTCAATTTCCCTCTTACAAGATAAATTATTTCCCCACCTACATATGCAAGATTTGGCGGGAAAATAATCTCCTCCATTTTCCCTCCCTTCCCCGCCCCTCCCCTCCCTTTCTTTTCCCTCTTTCTCCCTCCCCCTCCTCTCCCTTTCCCTCCATTTTTCTATCCAAACACATCGTTAGTGAACTTCACCCCTTTTAGAGGTACTTTTTAGAGGTAAAAATAAATAAAGGATACTATTGACTTGCATAAGAGGCGTATGATATAATCTTATCCAATAATTGTACACAAACGGACCAGAATGAAGCCAAAGAAATGAGTACCGATAGGCAATTTGACACTTCAACATACTAGATAAAATGTCCCCAGAATGACCCGGAGCCGAAATCACCCGACCCGAATTCTTGCTGACTCGAATAACCCAAACTCAAATTAACCTCTGATTAACCCATTTGTCAGGTCTATAAAAAGGGATTAGGACACAAATCTAGTTTCCAAACCAAAATACACCTGAGTTCCGACTCGTATTTTGCATAACCTAAAAATACTAAACTCGTAATCTATCTACCCAACTGATTTGATATATCAGCCCGTCTTGTTTATGATGGTCATAATCCACTTTCAGTAACCCTCCCACCCCTTTATTTCACATCCCAAGCTTCTGACGGATTTTGTTCGTCAAAAATAAGAGTTGTGTTGGCAAATATACTTCCAAGTACTCACATAATAGTCGTATGAGATTGTTATCCAAAGATTGCTCACCAACGAACCAAAAGTAGCCCATGAAATGAGTAGTGGTAAACTATTTAGCACTACAAAAATGGGATTGAATGTTCCCAAATCAGACAGATAATAAGGTAATAATAAACCCATAAAATGGCGGACAGTTTGTTGGGTCCTTGCTCTTTCTTCCAATTTAGCATTATTAGTAGTACTAATACTAGATTCAAATGCAATTTCTCTGCTAAAACTTCAACTCCTCCTTTAATGGCTTCTTCTGTTACCTCTTCTCAATCTTCATCTTCTCCGCCTTCTCTCCTTGTTTTCTCAGGTTGTTCCCTTTTCCTTTTTGCCTCCTATTTCTTATTATAATTTGTTGCTTGTTTGATTTTAGGTTTAATGTTTTAATTATGTATGTATGTTTGATCAAAGACTAGATTGTCTTCGTTTATTGTTAGACAGACTGATACTTTGTGCAAATATTGCCATGGTTGACTTCAGTGTCGATGATTTGTTGAGTTTGTTTTGATGAGTGGCTTTCAATATGATTGAGTTACATTGTCGTGTTAATACGATATAATCTATACATTTCTGTGAGAAAAGCCTCATTTGTGTTTCTATGTCTATGTGAGAATAAGCATTATGCTCTTTGTGTTAACTTGGTCATGTCTTGCTTCTATCGGACCGTGACATTTGTCCTATTCGAACAGTTTTAAAATAGGGCCGGCCGTTATACACGTGTTTTTTTGGTCTGCACTATTTGGTTTGTCCAGATTTAATCTGTGTAAGGCCATAAGGGCGGCAAAGCTCCCACTCTTGAGTTTTAACACAGTCTTATTCCCAATAACCGTATTCCAGACTTATTGTGCAGTGCTCATTACATACGACATTTGCATCATTGCCTATAATTAGTGGTGGTGGTGCTTATTATCCCCTAGAGACGTGTTTTGTGGATTATCAGTAATCAAATACTCCGTGTATGTTTTGTGGAATTAAATGACCTGCCATTCAAGAGTTGAGGAATGAAGTTCTTCAACTCTTAAGTTTCTCTATTTATAAAATCATTGAGGAAGTCATGAATATCTTGCCCTCCTCTTTTAACTCCTCGGGCATTACAAACTTAGTATTCATACTCACTTTTCTGTCTTTGTTGCTACAGGTGGCACTGCCTTTAATGGGGTCGTGGAAGACCTCCAGAAGCTAACAACTCGTGTTGCTCATGTTCTACCAGTGTCTGATGATGGAGGGAGTACAGCGGAGATTGTTCGTGTACTTGGTATACTTTCTCATCTCTTGTTCTTCTTTTCCCCTCACCATCCCTAATGCATGTGAGCGATAGATTTTTGAGAAATGAGTATATTCCTAGACTGTAGGGTAAATATTATATTTTTTTTGTTCTGCACATTGCTACTTCATTGCGGAAAAGTGTTGCTACTTAGTTTCCAAAATAAAGCACTCGAAGAAGGCGGTCTATTTAAGTGTGAGAATTGAGGAAGTTTCGATTTTGTCCATATGCTACACATCTTCAATCTATTTTACTAGGGCTCGGGTAAGTTGTTCAACACAAGTACACATCCAAGTGCCGGACTTAACATGACTCAACTGTTTGTAGTTTGTACATGCCCTAATCTGAGGATACGGTAGCGGGGACATGTCTTCAAAACAAAAGAAAACTAAGAGTTTTTAAAGTGAAAAAGAGAGATTTTAGAGAAAATAGGCTTAAGATAATTGAATATTCAGGTCTCCTTTTCTGGCTTTTCTAGGAGAAGTGCCAGAGTCTAAAGGATCAGGTACTTTACTTCCCTTGAGTGTTGTGTTGGACACATGTATGGCTCCCAAAAGGCCGAAAGTGAAAGGTCTAAGTACAGTCTTCAGTTGCATGAGCAGCTATATATTTGTGTGACCTCATTCATGTGTAAGTTGGTATTGCATTTTGTGAAATGCACTGTGACAATTTGTGCGTTTTGGTCAGAGATGTGACTTGCAGATAACAATCTAAGGCAAAGTACCTGATATTTGCAGGTGGCCCGGCTGTTGGAGACATAAGATCAAGATGTTTGCGGTTATCAGATCAAAGTACAGCAGAGTCTCTTGCAGTTCGACATTTGTTGGGTCACCGTTTATCCTTACAAGCAAAAGAAGCAAAATCAGAATGGTATTACACAGTATGTTAGTTATCTGGCTATTCTTTATCCTATCTTCTTTCTGTTTTGTTTCGTGTGCTCTATTCACATATGCATAACTTCATGTGATATTACTTTCAAACATTGGAGCAATATCTCTGCTTTACATTGGAATGGTAGATGATCGAAGTTGACACTTATTACACTTGTAAGAGTGCACTTGCATAAAACGTGGCTTGGATTAGTGTGTTTATAGTTTTTATTATATATTATTATTTGGAATATGGTCGACTAAAGCAAAATGATTCACTAACTCCACACTTCTTATGTTTTGAAGTAACAGCCAGTCTTCATCTGGGTTGTCGGAAAACAATCTCTCCTTGTTTTTAACTTAGGCGTGTCCGACCCCGGGGAAGAGCCTTTGTAGTACGCAGTAATATTGTATGTTGTAGAAAGGGGGTGGGGTGTTACTAATCTAAATCTGAACTTCTGGTTGTATTTTTGCATGGTGTTGGGGGAGTTCGTTAAAAAAACTTTTTGATCTCCAACTCTGAATAATTAAATCTTCTTGCTTGGTAGAGGCTTCTCAATGAAACAATTAAGACTATTGAGTGTGGGGATGGCAACTTGACAGGTATGATATAGTGGAAGGGGAGCATTCACTTTGGAAGGGAGTATCAGTACCATACAGGGAAACAATTAGATCCTTTTTAGTTTACTTCCAGGGTCAGGTATGTCTGCAGCAATAGCTTACCTGCCAATTCAGTCTTCTAAAGCAGTGTTGAGATTGATAACGTCCACGATGCACCATGTCCTGCTCCAAAGTGTCTTTTTTCATCTGTACATTCATCTATAGTAAAAATTATAATTAAATTTCGCAAGAGTTGAAGGGGCTTCAAATTTTCCCTTAATTGGCATTTTCTGATCTTACTATTTCTTACGGGGTATTATTTTTAAAAATTTCACCCAGAATGATTGTCTTCGTTTGGCTTTGATTGTCACTTTGACCATTAAAGTCTCCAAATATATGCGGAGTTGAATACTTGCAATGTACAATTTCTCATGGCTAGATTTATCAGACCGGCTATTTTTCATAATAACATTTTTAAAAAGTCGTGACTATTGTATATTGCAGGAACATATTGCTCAAAGTCTATATATTTTAACCACCAAAGTCAAATGGGGACAATATAAAAGGGAAACATAGCATGTCGTTAAGCAGTGCTATTGGTTGACATCTAAAAGGGAAACATAGAAAATACTTCGTAATTAATAAACATTTACATATACAACTTAAGTATTTCTTCATGTCCATTTCGGACAAAGAAGAGAAGTGTATAGTAAATGTGATATATTATTTGTATTATTCTTGTAGATTCTAATGAGATCTGAAGATAAATTTTGTTTCAGCAATGGCAGGTATGTATTTGTCTCATAATCAGGTTAGGCTTGCTTGTACTGATGCATGTGGCTTTTTGGATGAGTGACAAGAGTAGACATGTCATCATTGATCATTTAGGTGCTGATTTTTTAGCCAAAAGCATAATAACCACCAATACCTAGCATTTACGTGAGGTTAATGTTAATGTTAAGGGTAAGAACGAGCTGAGCTGAGCACGAGCTTGGCCTTGCCCGGCTTGTGCTCAATTGAGCTTGAAAAAATTGAGCTCATTACTATGCTCGCGAGCTTTAACCCGAGCCATGGGCGATTTTAGGGGGGGTGCATGGGGTTCACCCACCCCCTCTCACCGTAGAAAAAGATTTCAAGTTAATAAGACAATTAAGAGTCATTAAAGTCATGTTGGTGTAGTGGTAAAAGTGGTATTGATTAGTACCACGACAAGGGTTCGAATCTCTAAGGCCACATGAACCGTTTTTATTCATTTATAGTTTTTATTTTATATGATTTGTCTTTCTAGTTTTTCCCCGTTATATCCAATATATTTACCACAAAATTGTCCTGAAAAATACGCCGCATTCCATAATGTACAAATCTCCTTTGACTCAAGTAAAAGTCGTGTGAATTTGTTTGCATACATTTGTATTTTCTCCGTTTCAATGTGAATATCACCTAATTTACCGTTGGTTATTGCATCTTTCAATATCTTAAAAAATTTAAAACCAATGATTGAAGAGGGGTATATTTTTACCTTTTTACTCTTAAAATGTGTGATTTAATAGGAAATTAGGCCCTTCCTACCTCAATAGGCAATGACAAAAGTATTGGCAAATGATAACAGGGAATTAGGTATCGAAAATGTATAAGTTTTATATCTTTTAGTATTAGTCGATGTAATACTGATTCTCCTCTTAAAAATGGGTAATCAACTAATCCCGACATTATAATTTTTTTTTATCATAGTCTCGAGAAGCCTGCTAGACAACCTCGTAATCACTATCGACACCTATTTCAGAATTTAAGAAAAGTTAAAAACGCACCCTCATCAACATATCCTAGAATCGCCACTTTCCCGAGAACTCAAGCCTATATATAATTGTTTGTTTCGATATTTAAAATAACAGCATTCAGAGGTTATGTATATAAAAATTGGGCAAAACAATGAAAACAATTGATATTGTTATACAAAGATATAATCATGATAAATGTTTTTATAAAATAAGAGTAAGATATTAGTTTATCACACAAGTTCGAGCAGTTTGCAAGCTTTTCGAGCCGAGCCAAAGCTATCACACAAGCTCGAGCCAAACTCGCACGAGCTAAGCTTTGACCGAGCTTTTACCGACGACTCTAGTTCGAGCTGTCTAGTCTCAATAATACCCCTTGTTAATGCACTTAGAACCAGGGTTACCAGATTCAGAATTCGCTTGATTCGTTTTTGTAATTCGAATTCGCGATTCGCTTAATCAAGCGAATCCGATTCGCTGGGCGAATTATAACTTTTTATAATTTAATAATTCGTCGAATCTGATTCATGTTTAAAATATTTATAATTCGGTGATTCGTCAAATCCGATGCGCTAAACATATCATAATTCGCTAAATCGTATTGATTCGCCTAAAGGATCTTGCATATACTCAATTGAGCATTATCAAAAACCTATATCATCAAGATGAGTATCATTATTGGCTTCAAAATAATTAGGTATTGCATATACTTCAATTGTTTCTGCATTTTTTGTGGGTTTTAACGAAGTTATAGAATTCGCTCATAAGAAGCGAATTCCTAACGAATTCGAGCGAATTAGTACAAAAACGAATCGCGAATCGATTCGCTGGAATCGATTCGCGATTCAGAGGGTGGGGAAGCGAATCCGGTAACCCTGCTTAGAACGCTCATATTACCTTCTAGTGATGACTCTTTGTATCCAAATTATATTGTCCTCATTTGAGTATTTGACATTTGTTGTCAAACAAAAGATGTCAACTTTGACTGATATTTCCGCACAACCTACGATGTTTACAACTTTTATATAATGATATATGAAAATGGTTATTTTGATAATTGAAATTTGACTAGCTTGACATTGTATCTCTACGCACACTTGAAGAAATTACGTGACTAATATGACCTCGGTTAACCACTTAATTTAATGTAGGCAGTAAATCTGGGATTAAGGCTACTGTCATCAGATATCAGTAAATCTGCCTACTGAAATCCCATTTCGTCTGCCATAATCTGACACAATTTCCGCTAGGAAACTATTTGAAAGCAGCATCTGAGACATGAATTTCTAGAGCTAGTTAACATGTATAAGGCTGCCTGTTGCAAATAAGTTTGCACTTTTCTACACTTGTTTCTTAATTATTTTTTCTACCTTCTTTGTAGATTCAGTTTTGATTCTTATATTGTCAACTTTGAGGCCATTTTGCTCATTCCACCACTCATATGTTCATATGCATTATCTCTGTTAAACTGACCCCTTTTTATCCCATTAGGGAACATATTGTTTTGTATATAGAAACTTCTACGAGTGCCATCAACATTTAAAATTTTTTATTTTATGCAAGGTTTGTCTAAGAAGATATGCCATGGCAGTGTAAGTTTTTTCTAAAAGAAAATAAGCATTGTCAAATGATTTGTTCCAAAACATGTTATGTCAAATTGTCAATTCCCTCTTTTGTTTTAGTGATGGCACTGTCGTTGCTTGTCTTGAGTAACATTTGCTTTTGGTGGTGCTAATAATTAGAAGATATTTTTATCCAGCTAAAGTTTGTTATTTTTGCAGCATAGGAAACTTTTTTTTCGCCGGAGCTCGTATATTCTTTCAGTCGTTGGATGCTGCCATATTTTTGTTTTCGCGTGTTTCCGGCATTCCTAAGGAAAGTCTTGTGCTCCCAGTTATATCCACCAATGATAGACTGACTCTAGGATGTGAGTTGTGGGTATGTTGATTTAAAACTACTTTGTAATTCCCTATTTTGTGTTAAATCTTATTTTTGATACTATATAGGCGATAAGGTACTTCATGCAGTATGGCAAATACCTAGTACTATATGAAGTGACTATCGGACTTTAGACGTCAGGATCTTCTCTTCAGATTATTGCCTCTGTTTTGTGTTGAGAATCCTGTGATGGGAAACTAAAGGCAGAACTTAATGATCAAAAGAGCCAAAAGTGTTTTATAATGGATACAGATTACCCCTTTTTGATGATGGTTATTACATCCTATGTTAGTTAGACTTGCATGTAACTGTTGGGCATGGTTCTTGTCCAAGTGCCTTCCCATGTGTCTTCCACAACTATTCTGGGTAGTAAAATGGCTTAAATGTGGGTAAAAACGATGCATCTGGAAAATGTAAGAGTCTTGGTAGTGTAGTATTGTAAATTATATCACTGATGAGTATGTTCAAATAGGGAAAACTGATTGCTTTTGCTGTGTTTCAATGGGAAGATGCTCTTGCAGTTTTTCGGTGTTACCTCTTCCGAAGGTGTATATTAGGGATGGGTTTTTGTTCTAGATTGTCTGGCAAAGACTGTAGATGCTTTTAGCAGGTCCTCAATCTTGATGGCCTATTTTCAAGGGATTCGGTCTCAACAATTGTTTGCAGTTGAGAACCCCTTGTCTTTTGCTGTTTATTCTTTAATGTCCTTTTTGAATAAATGAGAAAATGATCCTTGGACATATCATTTGGCGATGATTAATTTTCTCACTTTTTTTTTCCAATAAGTATTTTACTTCGTTAATCATGTTGTGGCCCTTGGGGGTTAATCATGTCGTGGCCTCTGGGGGGCGGATGCCTTTATGGGGGATATGGGGCATATAATTCTTGCGCCGATCATTCGTTAAAGAGCTGCGGACAAAATGTAGGAGTTTTTTTGTTCTTATGAAATGCTGCACCATAGTTGTTCCTGTAGAATTTTTCAGTTTCCTCTATCTTGGGTATCTATTCATATATATATATATATATATATATATATATATATATATATTAATTTGAGGCTCTTTTCCAAAATAAGCTTTCATTTTCATAACTTATATTAGTGTGGTTCTAGGATGGAAGGACCATTCGGGGGCAGAATGAAATTTCTCATCCAACTAATGGGTTAATGGAGCCTATTAAAAAGGTATGAAATTTGCTTTTCAAAAATGTTAAATAATGCGTGCATTTTATTTGCCTCCAGCTTTTCAGTGGTATATAATTTCATCTCTTGTTATAGTTGCCGTGATGACTCTACATGTGATTCTGTTTACTAAAAGAGCTTCGCAGGATAACCATTGCTCATTGCTACTTGTTTTTGCCCATGGTTTCTTTTGATAAAGAATTATGCTGGCTTGTGTAGCTTTTCCATTTCCAATGGAGCCAAAGATGTACGGTTATTTTCCTCTAAAGTACCAAGGAATAATGCTAATGGCTCATTAATCTGTTTTTCCTCCTTTTATATACTCCCTCCTAGTCGGTCATTTCTTCCCTCTTTCCTTATTGGGTAAGTCGGGGTTTCTTCCCTCTTTCCCTTTTTGGATGTGGGGTTGTGTGTTTTGTGTGGTCTAAATTCATTTGTATGTGGGGTAGTGTATTTTGTGTGATCCAAATTCATTTCCTTAATTTTTGTGTAAAAGGGAAAGGGGAAGAAATGAGTGACTAGGAGGGAGTATATACAAGCATCAGTAGGTTGATTGAATTTTTAAGGACATCTACATTATGGGTCATCCGAAACAGTCTTCTTATGTTATATAAATTTAAAAACACAAGTAAGTTTGTGTACTTTCGACCCCCTTGTACCCCTTCATAAGCTAGAGACTGCACTGGGATAATGCTGATAAGGTTGGCTAATGAGGGAACCTAATATTCTTATAAGTAACTCATCGCATATAAATCAAAATCCTTCTAAGAGCACAGGTATAAAGTTTGATGGGACTCTTGACGAATGGGGCGATAGAACTTGCTTGATGACCTTCAATGCATTCTATGCAAGTAAAGAGCTAATTTCTTACGCCTTTTTGGTGTGGAATCTTGCAAGAATCTAATTTCTCAATTGTTGATCTTTGTGATAGAGTAAAACTTCTGATCAAGCACTTCCTTCAAGAATAAAGCGGGTATTCTACATGTCAAGTGAAGGGAAGAATTTACTGCATGAGGTATTGTTTCCTTTTGGTGTAATTACAAATTCAGTTTATACCGGTCCTTTTACTGGTTAATGGTTATGGAATGATTTTATTTGCATCTTATTGCCTTTTTGACCAAGGTGTTCACACTATCTCTGTGCCATCTCTAGCCCCAGACTCCCCTAGTGAATTTCACTATATGTTTTTCATTTACGCATCCAATTTGTGAACTGCTTTGATTTTTCTTTGGCAAGTAAAGATCTTGCCTTTGAGATACTCTAGCCTAAATAAGAATGCCTTGCAAATGTATAACATATTTTCTGCCTAAATCTCAACCGCTATATTTCTCTAGCCTAGCACCTGGAATTTATCTATTAAAATGTGGCTAATCATTATTCGACAGGTCTTCCCTGCACCCAATCCAGCTGTTCTGGAGCAGTTGGATGCTGTAGATTGCATTGTTTACACCATGGGATCCCTTTTTACATCCATTTGCCCTTCATTGGTAATCTTTAAGCTGAATTTTTTCTAATTAGCATAGTTATGACAAAATAGAATTTTTTTGCCATTTTTAGTACATACCTTTTGTTTCTTTTAAAGATTGGATTTGGTACATGTTTCGTAGGTTAACATGATTGATAATTGAATGTTATTTGAATGTCTAAGTATACTCTCAAGTTGATGACTTTTTGAACGACTATGGTATTGGGCCTATTGAAATTCTCAACTAGCAATTTTGTTGTCGTACTACCTCGTTCCCCAAACTTAGCGCATTGTTAGTTAAATAGTGAGTGTGGATAAAACCTTCTTTCGTGGTATGAAACTTTTTGGCTGAGTAATTTAGGAGTGAAAGAAGCAACGCGTGTGAGATTGGTGCTCCCAGTAAGATTTATGTTTGGGTGTGAGTGAAGAGCACTGAGAAGAAGTTACATTGAATTTGTGCTTGGTTCTGGTCTTTTGATGTGTATATTGCAGAGTTTCTGTATGTTTTCCTTTAGGTAGTCAGGCTAGTGTAGTTTCCGTGCAAATGCACGGTTTTTTAGATGGTAATGTTAGAGATTAAAACAATTAAATTATTACGGAGTACTACTTAGTTCCATTTTAAATTGAAGGATAAAATTTACAATTAGTAGTGGTTTCATATTAATAAAGTCGGGAAAGAGTAGGTCAGATAGATTTACCCCGAATAAAATAGTCTATTTTAGTGGAAATATATATCTAGTCAACTTTGTTTTTTGGAAAAAAAATATATTATATCACTACAGCCATTGAAGGCATAAATACTAACTAATAACTTATGCAGATGTGAGAGTAACAAATGAACCAATAAAGCGGAATATTAATGTTTACACAATATGGAGAAGATATAGTATATACTAAGTTAAAGTTAGTTTTTCATATTAAAAATAAAACACCCTTTGAATATTTAATATAAACAATGTCAATTGAAGATATGTAAGAAATCCAACAAAGAATATATAAACTTACATACGCAGTATTTTATCTAAGGCCGCATTACACGAGAAGTTTGTTATACATAAAACAAAATAATTGATGTGCGCACCCTTTCGAATGTGTTAAAATGCACAGAGGTTGTGTATGGATGATGTATAATGAAACTGCGTCATAAAGTACATCAACACTGCTAGTTAACGTATAAAGAAGGAAGCATAGCTAGTTTCCAGTTCAGGTGTTTTATTATCTTTTAAAATGAATTTGTGGTTCATGATCACCTAATTTGATACGAATACATCACATCCGATTCACGATACACTCCATTCACGATGGGTTGAGCGAATCCGGTAACCCATACTTATTATATATGTACTTGTTTCCTTCATCCAGGTTCTGATTGGCATTGGGGAGATCATATCTGCAAGGCCATGTCGCAAGGTACTTTTATTTTGTTATACTAGACGATCTTAAAAAATTTGGCTAGAAATTATATTGATGTAGTCTTAATTTTCTTATTGAGGTACTGTAGTGCTTTAATTCAGCTATGAGATGACTTAAATGTTATTTTGACTTTTCACTGTTATGGCTGTATACGAGTTTGAGTAACATAGCTTAACAGTTGATGCATCAGGCTGAGACTTGTGTATGAGTTTATCCCTTTTGCAGATACTTCTGTTGAATGGAACACATGATCGAGAAACTATGAGCTTCACTGCTTCATGTTTCGTAACTGCAATCACAGATGCTCTTAATAGAACTCATGGAAATTTTAACAATTGTCTTAACCATACCGTAAGTGACCCATAGTGATTATATCATTCACTCACTGCTGTGATGTTTTTCTTACTTAAATTACACTTGATGTAGAACTCAACAAAGTTAGATAGTGCTCACAACTTAATTTATTTTTATGTGCAGCCAAATAAGTACATCAATGCAATTTTAGTTCCAAGGAATGGTGAAGTTGCTGTAGATTTAAGTGCCTTGAAAAATCAAGGAATTCAAGATGTGGTGAAGACTCTTTCGTCTACTTTTTTTATAGCATAATTATCTTGCTTTGACGACATTGCATAACAATTGAGCTTGGTTACAGATTAGATGCGTATTTAATCACCTCTTTGCAGGTAATTGTTGATTCCGTCAATGAGCGTAAGGCCGGTATAACCTTTGACCCGAAAGCGTTGATACAAAGCCTGGCGAATTTGCTGTCAAGATCTCGAGGAAGTTGCTCAAATGAAATTGAAAATGACTTCTAAGAATCGGAATTAGACATCCTTAGGTTTCTTTATTCAAATCTCTATCCATTATATATAGTTGGCTTTATGCATCTTTTAAAATTATATATAGCTATCCAGCAATTCTGAGTAAAATTGTTCAAAATGCCAGTCGCTTTGTTTGGATGTACAAATAAAAATCATTTGTAAAGATGGCACATAATTTTATACTGTAGTGGGGAATGTCCTACATTTCTCTGTAAAAAATGGAATCTTTTTTTTAAGGAATTATGATACCTTGTTAAGGAGCATTCTTATGTTAAATATTACTATGTACTTATATAGTTATATTAAGGGAACTATTGAGACACAAGATTACATATTGATGCCTCGTCTGGTAGACATATATCAAAATGGGAATATCATTTTTTTTTTGGCAGTAGTAAATCTAAAGTAGCTACAATGCCCGAGCTCTTTTAGCAAGCTCATGGGCTACAGTATTGAGTGAACGCGGAATGAAACTAAAGCAAATACAGTGAAAGTAAGGAAGGATGGTCTCCACATCACTTAGAATGCTAATGACACTATGCTGACGACGCTCCACTCCTGCAATCTTATATAGGACTGTAAGACAATCTGATGATACATGAAGATGGGTTATCTTAGAATAATAAGCCCAGTTGACGACCTCACGGATACCTAACGCTTCTGCTTAAGATGCATTTTGTGCACAGACTTTTTCCGCATGTCTGTAAATTTGATTACTTCTATCATCGTATACTACCCATTCGATAGATGCTTGAGAAAAGGAAACCGAGCTTGCATCCACCTTTATGCGATAAATGGGACATGAATTACCATTTCCTATTATGAAGACAGGGTAATAATTTCTTATATATTCCTTGAGCGTATCTGAGTCCTTCCTATTCCTTTCTGAAGAGGAAATTTCTAAATTGTTATTGTTATCAAAAGCCTGTGACCGAGTCGAGTGTTTTTCCTTGTAATCGAAAGAAATGCTGCAACGAGAACTCTATATAGTTGAAATTTTTTTTGTTACGCATATACCAAATAGCCCATATGATAGAAATGAAAGTAGTTGATCCACGTCCTTTAACATCTTTCATATCAAGGTACTTGATCCAATTGATAATCCAATCTTCAATTGATAGAGATATATTGCTCTCAGTTCGTATGCCCAGAGAAGAGCCTGCCCATAATCTGCGAGTAACCTCACAATCCCTAAATAAATCAGCAGTGGTTTCCAAGGTTCCTAGATTGCTACAAATAGGACATGAGTAATCAGTAATAATGCTTCTCTTCTTAAACTCCACCCCTACCGGTATGGACTGAGTTAGAATCTTCCATAAGAGGATTTTCCAGCCTTCCGGTATTCTTAATCGCCAGAGATTTAATTTGCAAAATTTTCTTCCCATATTGTTGATTCTTCCTTTATCTTTATCTTTACCGTTTTTTTTCTAAGAAGATGTTTAAATTATAAGCATACCCACTCTTAGAAGTATACTCCCCTGATGTCGTATGAGTTCAATAGGGGTTTATCCCTGGGAGGAACATTGCCGACAACATTCTTATCGCCTATGAAACAATTGCGGTCTTAAACAATAAGACAAGGAAAGAAGGGTCTATGTTCTATCAAGGCAGATATGAGTAAGGCATACGACAGACTTGATTGGAATTTTATTCAAGGGGTTCTTGAAGGTATTAACCTTCCCATGAATATAAGAGCTCTGATTATGGGAAGTATTAAATCAGTTGTCTATGAGATTCTGATTAATGGAGCTCCAGCAGGAATGATCTTTCCTAGGTCAAGGATTCGACAAGGTGACCCTTTATCTCCGTATATTTTCGCCTTATGTTTGGAAGTTCTATCCAAGATGCTCTCAAATGCCTAAGATAAGGGGTTTATTTCCGGAATCAAAGTTTGCAAGGAAGCTAAGGAGCTTTCTCATATCTTCTTTGCGGACGATTCATTATTCTTTATTAAAGGTAAAGAATAGAATGTGGCGAACTCTATGGGAATTATTGTTGAGTATTGCGAAGCTTCGGGTCAAGTTATTAATAAGGATAAATCGACTATTTTATTTAGTCCTAATTGTTCGCTTCAAATGGTGAAAAAATCATTGGAAGCAACATCTTTTAATCCAAAAAGTGACCTTGGTCTATATTTAGGTCTTCCAATGGAAGTAGGGTCCTCAAAAATAGTTTTATTCAAATCTATGGTTGAAAAGGTTTGTTATCTGCTCCTGGTAGACTAACCTTGATTCGTTCTGTCATCTAATAATTATCTATTTACTATCTATCGATATTTCGGATACCAGTAAGTGTTGCATCAGAGATTAATTACCTGATGCTACATTTTTGGTGGGGTGGTACAAGACGTTCCAAGGCGATTCATTGGTGCAGTAAACATTTCCTAAGCCTTCCAAAGGGTACGGGAGGACTTGGTATTCGTAACATCTTATGTTTCAATCAGGCGCTTATAGCCAAAGTAGCATGGAGAATAATTTCTGACCCTTTGAGCCTGATCAACCTAACTATTGGAAAGAAATATGGTTTGCTTAACAACCCATGGTTTGCTTAACAACCCTGAGCTTCAATTGATTTGGAACAAGAGAAGACATTGGTCGTGGGGCGGTAGAAGCGTTTTTTGGGGTTATAATCTCATAAAAAAAGGAATAGCGTGGTCTTTTGGTCGGATTACATCTTTAAACTTCTGGGTTGATAGATGGATTAATGGCCATAATCTTGAAGACCTGAATGTGGATACCTTGAATGTGGACCCGAATATTAGAAATTTTAATTTTCAAGACTATATTGTTAATCGAGAATCTTGGAATTATGATTTACTTAATCTTTATTTTGGTGAAGCAGTTACTCGTCAAATCATGTATGTCTCAATTCCGGGGGCTGACGATCGAGATGAATTGTTCTGGAGATTTTCTAAGTCGGGTTTATATTATGTGAAGTCGGGTTACAAGGCGGCTCTTGAAGCAGAACTTCCTAGAAGCGTATCTCAGAAAGATAAGAATAGGATGAGCCCTATTATTGTTGAATTCTACAAAAAAAAAAAAAAGCTTTGGAGCCTAGATGTCCCCGTTAAATGGAAACTATTTATGTGGAGAATTAGGTCACAATCTCTTCCGGTGGGTCAAGAGTTTAAAAAAAGAAAGTTGAAAGTTGACCCCTTATGCAAGCTTTGTGAGGAAAACGATGAACGCCTAGAAAATTCGGATCACCTCTTTTGGGATTGTTCCTTCGCTAGATATGTTTCATTCGGCGGACCACTTAATATCAGAACGAACATGGGGCATGATTTGGACGTCCGTGTCTGGATCATAAACTAGATTTATTTTCTGTGGAAATCACAAAATGGATTGGAGAAAGTTTCATCGTTCATCTGTACGCTCTGGGGAATCTGGAGGTCTCGTAACCACTGTATTTTTCAGAATGAACTCACTTCTTCTCATTTATGTATCCTCAAAGAAATTAAGACCGGAACAAAGCACAAGTTCTGCGGCGTTCTCCGGATAGAATTGCTTCTTGAAGTCGAGTTTGAACTCGTCCCATGTGGTAATAGTACATGTGTCCCGTTGTATGTCAATTTCCCTTCTTCTCCACCATAATATGGCGTCCCCAGTCAAATAGAGCGTTGCTGTCCCGATCTTGGTCTCCTCGTCCTCCATGTGGACGTTCTTGAAATATCGCTCCATGTTCCATAGAAAGTTGTCAATTATCTTGGAGTCACGTTCGCCGTTGTACTTCGTAGGCTCGGGAATTTTTACCCGTGGGGTGTCTTTCCCGACCTTGTTGTCTCCCCTTGCGTGGAGAGATTCAACCTCAGTCTTCAAATAATCATCGACGGATTTGGAGAGTACGTCGATCAAATTAATGGATTGGCTCAATAGGGGCGCAGACGCCTTTTCCTCCAAGGACGCAAGTCTTTGGGTGACTTCGTTCATGGATTCAAGACAAGCGCCTATGGTGCCCTCCATCTTGCCTAAGCGTGCTTTAGTCGCAGCCTTCGTGTTTTTGGCCTTCTCGGCCGTTGGTTGTGTATCTATTCCAGACATTTCCTTAACGGGTAATACCACGAGCAAAATCTGCTCTGATACCACTTACTTCTTTGAGTATGAATAGGGCGTGTGCCACGCGTGCCAAGGCGCAGACTTGGTGCGAGTACTCGCTTGATTAAGGAGAAAATGGCAAAGTACAAAGTAATGCAGCGGAAAGATTAAGTATTATTGATAAGTATTTGTACAATGCTTTGAATATGGAAAGATTACAATATTGAAGGCTAAAATATATACAAAGTATGTATTTGTGTGTGTTTGAATGAATGCTAGAATGAGGCATAAGGCCTCCTATTTATAGGCCTAGGATATGAAGGTTATGCATGAATAGGTGTCTTCAATGCTCCTCTTGACCGAATAGGTGTGTTTGGGACGAAGGGGTACGACCTTCGTTCCTCTTGGAGAGTGGCGGCATCTCTTGGGCTTCGTTCCTCTTGAGATGTCGCGAACAGGTGCGATGTTTGGCGTGAACAGGTGCGAGCAATCTTCATGTAGGTCGTTCCTCTTCATATGTGGCGCCAAGGGGTACGTTTAGGGGGGATGTATAGGGTGGTTATTATGTGAGGAGATGTATTTTGTAAGGGGGGATGAATCTAATAAGGGGGATGAATGATAGTTATTTAGGTTCAATGTATTTGGCTAAAGGGTGTGTATGTGAACAAGGGGCTTGGAATATGACCTTTGATCGTAATGGTTGGCATCTATGCACCTCCTAACCTTCATGACGCGCTACGGATGCACGAAAAAGTGCGGACCGTGACAATGTGCTTCTAGTTTTCAATTACCGGAGATAATTAACCGTGGGGCTACTTTCATTTGTTAGTCACTTGAGCGCAATTTTCACTTTTCAGTACTCCTAACATACTTGAGCGGGATTTTTAAGCGGTGTTAGAACCACACTTGGTTGATGATGCCAAGTTTCATTGTCATTTAATGGTTTGCTTCTTAGTTATGATTTATAGCATTTGAAGCTCTCAATTATTTCTCAAGGATGATGCAAGCAAGGATGATCAAAGATGAAGAAAGCCCTAGCCTAAGTCAAATGTTGTAAACGAGGTAGTGTAACATTCTTAGTTTGTCAAGTGACTGCAAAACCATGCAACAGTGCAAGTCACTGTGGTTTCTGATACAACAAAGGAGAATTTTCGAAAATGTGAAACGTGTTGATCTTTATAAAGAATTCTTATTTTCAAAAGACTGACTTACTCTAATTTAGAAAAACAAGAGGAGTGTATTTGGATGTTAAAGCTAATCTTATTGAAATATTATTTCCCAAGATTTATGGAAGAAAATTTTTTATTTCCTAAAGATTTATGGAAGATAATATTTACCAAATTTTTTATAGAAAGATTTATCTTCCATAAAACTTTATGGAAGATATTATTTGCTTTGCAAATGGAAAGATTTCTTAAGCATACAAATCTGATTATTTCTTTTGAAATATGATCATAATCTTTCACACACTTTTTCTTCTATAAATAACCTCCTTATTTCTCATTTATTGTTAAGACTTTTAAGAGCATTTATTGAGAAACTTTTGCAAATTAATTCTGAGTTTAAAGCTTTGTTTTCAAGTGTTTGCAAAATTGTTTTTAAGTTTTAAAGTCTTCAAATCGTTTTTCAAAAGAGCTGTAATTCTCCGTGTATCAGTTCGCTGCACTGTGACATCTAAGTTTGTTCCATGATCTCGTGTTTAGGTCTTAATTGTGATCTCCATGTTCATTAAGTGAACGATTGAGATTAAAGACTCTGTAAACCTGTGAGATAGAACACATAAACTCTTGAAGCGGAGTAGCTTTAAGTTTGAGTGCAACCGGGGTTGGTTGGGGAGTTATTTTCATTGTAAGGGGTTTAGTAAGTTTGAGTAAATTTCTAAACAAGCAATAAAATAACGTTGGACGTAGGCTTCGGAGTAGAAGCTGAACCAATTTAAAAACATCGTCTTGTTTGTTCATTTACTTTCACATTCCGTTGCTTATTATTTACTTACACTCATCTTGTTATTTTGCCTGCGCCACAGTCTTCCATACTGTGACGTATTGCATATCTCGCTGCTTTGTCTGTGTCACAGTCCTTCATACTGTGACTCAGATCTACGGTTACTTCTTGTGAACTTAAATTCAATTAAGCTTCTCAAGTCTCATACTTAATTGTTCTTGCTTGTGTTATCAAATAACCAAGTTAAGTAGAAATTTTTAAAAGTACACCTAATTCACCCCCTCCCCCTCTTAGGTGTTAATCGTTCTTAACTCTTCAAGCGGAAATATCGTAGTTGTGTTAATCTTTTAGTTAATACGGGACTAGTATAGACCCCGTCCAGGCGTCCATACTAGTTTCAGTATCCTAATCTAACTGGAAAACCTTACGGTGTGTACAACTTAATGTAACCTTGGCAAGCATCATCTCCTCCTTGAATTTCACCGCTGCACAATACATCTCGTCCGCGACTCGATCTAGCCAAATCACCAACCACTAGGTACTCTCTCATATACATCAAAATCTTATTTTTTTTCCGTCTTGGTGGGTCGTTTTAGTTTCGTTGCAAACATTGGATCATTGAGTCGGGTTGCTTAGTGTTATAGGCTTGCTTATGTTGTTTTTAAGTGACGGTGAAACTGCCTGAGTGTCGTACTCTGTTAGCGCTGCGTCTGTAAGTCGAGTTGTGTGTCGCGGTGAGTGGTCTTATGTTCGGGTGCAGGTTTGAGATAGATACCAAGTATAATAGACGTAATATGAATGCAAAAACGTACTGTAATAAGTGTAATCAATGTTAGTTGTTAGTTTGAAAAGTTTAATTAATGAAGCCTCATATTACTAATTGATATTTTCGTGAAGGAGATGAACAATTGTATAACATGGGTCATGGCTATATGGGATCTGATACGCCGCCATGTAACTTGGGAGACAGATTTTGGAGACGGTAGAAACAGGTGTACCATATCAAGCCTTCCGGATGAGGTTATAATAAATATTTTAAGTAGGGTTCCTGCTGAGACTGTTCTTGCATGCAGGGGTGTCTGCTCGGCATGGAATCGCATGACTAACACTACTCAGTTTACTGAAATGCACCTCATTCGATCTACTCCTGGAATACTGGGATGTGTTTTTGACGATTTCGGCGTAAATAGGGGCTGGTTTGTCATCCGCAATTTCAAATTTATGAAAGTACAGATGACAATATCAGTGGCATCATTGAAGCAAGCTTACAAACCTCTTGTTCATGCTGTTTGCGAGGGTTTACTTATTTTCCGAAGTTCCATGGATTGGTATGTGATTTGTAATCTTTTCACACGAGAGCAAGTTGCATTTCGTCTAAGAGCAGACGACGAAATACGCGGATTTTACTTTCATAGGATAAAAAAAGAGTACACACTGCTTATTTGTAACAAGTCTGATACATTCAAGTATTCTCTATATGTGACACCCCAAATTTTGGCTAGAATTAAAACCTTGGATTAATAAACTGAATGCCAAAACTTGGATGTGCTACTCAATAGTGATCAAAGGAGTAAAACCAACTTTAAAATAAAATAAATCAATATAAAGTTTACATCCTTGTCAAAATAAACGATAATTATAAATAAATCAAAACTATTAAAATATTAAATCCTAAAATCCGAAAAGCTTAAATAGTTTATTCGAAATATTGAAAGCTAGCTAGATCGCATCTCTCAACCCATGTCCCGCGCTACTCTTGGATACCTGCAGCAAGTTATTTAAAAACAAACAAAACATCAACAAAAAGGTTGAGTAAGTACGACCCGAATCTAGTAAGACATTTGAAATCTCCTTTCAAAACAGTTTTACTTGCTGGTTTACGCGATCATAATAAACAAGTCAAAATCTATTTTAGAAAACAGTAGTAGTGTAAGAAAGATATTAATTAAGGCAATAAAAGTACAAAGACTTATAAGTTTCATCCGATGTCGATAGAGCACGATAGTGGAACCAAGTAAGGAGCATAACTTAATTGCTCAGAGAAGTAAGGAGCATAACTTAATTGCTCAGAGAAGTAAGCCCAACGTCTATTAGTATGCATACCCCCAATGTGTACAACAAAGGGAAGATCAAAGGGGAGGGTTCGATCAACTGCCCCCAAGAGTATAAGTAGTAGTAGTAGTAGTAGTAATGGTAACAAGTCTCACTATCAGATAGATCGGACCATCGGTAATAAAAGAATAAAAACAGTTGTAAAGAGAGTATTCAAGTAAAGTGTTCAAAGTAGTATAAATAGCTCAGGAGAAAGTAAGTAAGAATAACATTTGAGAAAAAGTAATTAAAATTCATTTAGCAAATTCAAAAGTACAGCGAAAGCTTTAAAAGTAATAAGAAATAATTAGAAATAAGTAAAAGGAGAAACGCAATCGTACTTACCTCGATAAGCAAATAAAGTAGTCACGTAAAAACACAGGAGGAAGCTAAAACGGCTCCTCAACGAACTCGAACTCTACAATTAATTATTTATAATAATAATTAATAACTTAACTAACAACATTCTTATATTATACGACTTGAATATTTTATTAATGGTTAAACTAGCCGAGTAAGTTTAGTCTACCCGTCTCATTCGATATACACTTAACTGACCATTAACTTAACAACAAAATAAATAATAATAAAAGAACATGCAGAGACATGTAATTTCACGTACTATACACAAACCCCACGTCCTTCATCTCATGCCCGTACACACACGACGACATACACTACATAATTGACAACCTGCTCAAACAAATTCAAACCCGACATACAAACCCACTCACGACCACATTCAAATCCATTATGCCTCATCAGCTCAAAACCACCAACATTTAACCAGAGACCCCCTCATATCTGACAAAACACGACACAAACAACCATAAAACAGAGCAACACCATTACGACCCGAAACTTGATTTTATTAGAAATTAATATAATAATTATATGCTATATGATTAGACTAACAAGCTCCAACAATTTCAGACCTAATGATGCTAAAACGAATACAAACGATGATGACGAACTTTCGCCGTCATCGACCCAAAACAGAGTATGCTACTGCTACAGTCCAGCCACTTTTCTCACGTCAAAACAGTACAAAACTCTCATTATAAGACATCATTAATGCTTCTAGTTAACATACCCAAACCCGACTCGGTTTTATTCATATTCGTGCTATTTAATGTTAACTATAAAATGATAGGAAACGAGTTAAGAAAACCTACCTCAAAGGCACGAAAACAAGACGAAGATAAAGGAACAATGAAGCTAGAGCGATTGGAGAAAGAACGAGTTTTACGTGTGATTCTTGAGCGTGAGAAGGAGAGAGAGAAAGGCTGTCTGATTGTAAACTTATGTGTTGAAACAAAGACCAAGGTGGAGTTGCTATCGAGTAGTATATATAGAACATATGATGATCGAGTTTGGGTTGGGGACGGAGTCTGGTAGAACGAAGTTGAAGTGTTGGTATTTGTGTAGGCGCAGGATTACAGAGTATTATATAAGTTTTGTTTTCTTTTTATTATTATTATATTATTCTAGGTACTTCCGTATTATTATTATAACGTAAATAGTAAACACGTAATCCCAATACGTTTGCTATACAAATACGGAGTAATATTTAACGCGTTATAAATAATTTTGAGACAATAAAGTATTTTAACAAAATTTCAAAATGACTAGTTCAGATTAAGACGGAGTATTACACTATATGGTTTGAGTAGTAAAGATAAGATTACACTTGGCACCTCTGTTAACTTTAATTTGGATACCTGTGGAGTTGCTACTTGTGGAGCTCTATTTTGGCGCATTTCCAACTGCGTCGACCAAAACAGTTTGACTGTAAATACTGAGAGCTTACTAATGTTTAACTTCTACTCTGAAAACTTTGAGGTGAAAGATCAGCCGATAAACAGATACAACCGTGAAGGACGTACTCAAGTAAAACTTTTGGAGATTGACGGAAAATTAGGTTGTTGCGCTGTTTACCAGAAGTCGGTCCAAGTATGGATTTTGGAGGACATCGAAAACTGGAAGTGGTGCCAGAGGTATGTGGTAGATCTTACTAGGCTTACGAACATCTATGGTGCTCGAGATGTCCCCGATGCCAAAACTCTTGTTGTGGCTACTCAGAACGAAAACATCCTCCTATTTCGGAAGTATGTGGGACTGCTGTGGTATAATCTTCGATTGAATAAGGTTAGCACGATAAACACTGGCTCTTTAGACATGACGTCTACAGCTTATTTTCCTGTGTGCGAATGCGTCGGTGTTTCTATTACTAAAAGCTTACTTTCTCTTCGAAAATACAACATTCTTCCAGAGTCTCCCATCTCGAGCCTTCCAAATGATCTTATAAACAGGTCTACCATCCCGAGGCTTCCAGATGAGGTTATAATAGATATTTTAAGCAGAGTTCCTGCAGAGAGTGTTCTTGCATGCAGGGCTGTCTGCTCGGCATGGCATCGCATGACTAACACAGCTCAGTTTATTGAAAGGCAGGTGATTAGATCAACTCCTGTAATACTGGGACATGGTCTTGGCAAGTACGGCTCAGATAATGTCTGGTTTGTCATTGACAATTTCAAATTCACGAAACTAAAGATGACAGGAGTGGAGTGCTTAAAGCAAGCTTACAAATCTCGTGTTCAAGCTGTTTGCGATGGTTTACTTATTTTCCGAAATTCCACAGATAAGTACTTCTATGTCATTTGTAACCCTATTACGCAAGAAGAAGTTGCATTTTGTCTCAGAGCATACGACCAAATATGTGGATTTTACTTTCATAAGGTACAAAAAGAGTACAGATTGCTTATCTGCCAGAAACGTGATGCGAACATGTACTCTGTATATGGTTTGAGTAGTAAAGACAGGAGAACACTTGCCACCAGCTCTAACTTCAAGTTGGATACCTGCGGAGTTGCTACTTGTGGAGCTCTATTTTGGCCCATTTCTGACAGCAAGGACCATAACAGTTTAACTGTTTATACCGAGAGCATACTAATGTTTAATTTGGACTCTGAAAACTTTACAGTGAAAGATCAACCAACAGACAGATACAAACGTGACGGGCGCACTCAAGTAAAACTTTTGGAGATTGACGAAAAATTAGGGTGTTGCGATGTTTACCAGAAGTCGGTCCAAATATGGATTTTGGAGGACGTCAAAAGCTGGCAGTGGTGCAAGAGATATGTGGTGGATATTAACATCTATGTTGATCAAGATAATCCCGATGCTAAAACTTGTGTTGTGGCTACTCAGAACAGAAATATGCTCCTATTTCGGGATGGTGTGGGATTGCTGTGGTGTAATCTTCAACTGAATAAGGTTAGCAAGATAAATACCGATAGTTTAGACATGACGTGTGTTCTTCGTATGCGCGAGTGCGACATTGTTTCCATTACTAGTAGTTTAGTTTCTCTTCGAAAACGCAACATTCTTCCAGAGTCTCCTCCAGTCCTGCGAATTAGTTGCACCTAGTAAAATACTCTATACTCTACTTGTTTTTTTTTCTTTTTACAAATTATGTGAAACTATATGCAGTAATAAAACTAGTTATTTCGGGTTTTATTCCATTAGTGATGTCATGGTTTTTATTTTAATGATTCAAATCCATTTGTTGAACAATTTTTAATTAAACAGCATCGCGACAGAACGATGTTTATAACCATTTACATTCCAATTCAGTTTTTTTGTAAAAGAACTTAGACCAATAGAAAAGTAATTTAGGCTTTTATAAAGCGAAAAAGCACAGAAGGCTGCTTCTATTGTTCTTTTTCACAAAAGAGATTACATGAGATTCTTATCTTTACAACAACAAAAGAATAATCTAATTGAGCTAACGCTGAAGCTGAGTTTGCTCCAGAGGAGGATTCTAGCAGGGCATAGATCGACAAGCAAGCCTCTGCTGTTGTTGGTTTTGGCATTGTACATGATATGATCTTGCCTTGTCTCTCAGCTCCTCAAATGCTCTCATCGTTTCCGCATCGAACCCTCCTGCAAACTGGGCATCCACAAAGATCAAAGTCAGGAGACTCAGGGCCGACTACTCAGACTAGTAACTTTGATAGTTGTAAAAATATAATTTTCCAAACTAAAATTACTATGATGTTCAAATTACATAGGGTGGGGGGACCTAGTGTGTTTTGGGACCAAAGTGAAGTTTGCCTTTATTAGCCAGCATTGATCATAGTAATTATCTTGGGACCGAGTAAAGTTGCAATTAGCCATGCCCATTGCTGAATAAATACCGTCCCATTTCCCAACTTAGGCATTGTTGTGTAGTTACTAGTTAGCGAGATATATTGCAAAATTTCGATCTTGCCTGTCAAAATAAAAGCATAAATGAAAGCTGCTCACGGTTCTAATTGCAAGTTACTGTATTTACCTGATGTACACGAAATGCAAATCGAACTCCTTGAACAATTAGTTCTTCTTCCTCAGGACCGCTGCCCACTATTTCAAGCTCTGCTGATACTCTTTTCATGTACTTCATTGCTAATTTTACTGATGCGAGTTTGATCTGTAACAATTAGAGAACTTTCATAAATTCACAGCTTTATATCACACATTTTAACCTTTGTTAATATGACAATCACAAGCTGGAGCTATATACATCAGTTCCACTTCACAAAAACTCGTGCCTGCTAAGGCGCCAAGTGTTTCAGCCCATGTTCAATCTTAAATACTTTTCCTATGGAGTACTATCTTACTCGCACTTGGGTACAAGTATCTCAAAAGGGGTACCTAAAAGGAAGTGTAAGTTTCCAACACTTGATGTCCGACACATGAAACGAAGAGTTCAAACAACACAGCCACACAAAGTAAGTATATACTGGATTTCGCTTTAGTCAACAAACGGTATTTGTCTTTTTCCATAAGGGGGGATAATTGAACAATGATGAGGCTTATTAACTCAAGCGGAGGGAATATTATTTATGTTTTCCTTGTTCCCGTGAATTTTGCATCCCATTTTGCAAAGTCGGTAGTAGATTTCAACGAAACTTAACTCCTTGACACAGAGCATGCTCTTACAATGTGACCAATTTTTTCCGACCCATCAATATGTCTCTTAATATCTTCCAAGTACTAACTTCAAAATTCCAAAATTCCAAAAAAAAAAAGAACAGATGGATCTAAGAACTTTCAAGATCCTGATTTTAACTTGAAGAAAGGATCCTTCAAGTGTGTTATTTTTAGGAGTATGGAGATTCAATAAAGGTGAGCCAACCACAAAGAAAGGTCCAAATTAAGACAAGCAGATAAACAATCCATATGAGGTTTCCCATGTGAGCATGCAAGCGTGGGCATAGTTGTTTAAAGACTACTTTTTCCTATTGGATTACAAAACTAACTTCCACCCTTTTGTCATTAAGTGCATTATTTGTAGTCAGAAAGATTACTATTTTAATTAGTCATTTAACAGACTATGATATACTGATTGTAGGAAGATATTAAATCATACCTGACTAACAAATCCTGTGTCAAGCATCCAATCAACTGGTATGAGGAAAGACTTGAACCGATTGGTCGCAGATTCTCTCAATCGCGATAAATTATATACTCCATGCTCCAATCTGTTTCAATAAGATCGCAACTTACAATTAGACAAGTTCATAATAATTCAATGACTCGCAACTCAAAAAAATAAAACACATGGATGTAAGTGTGGGAAAGTACTTTTCAAGAAGCGTCTGCATTTTCTTGAGAGTCGTAGAGCAAGGCTGGCGAGCATCGTGCCTAAAGGACGATGCCTCAGACTCTAGCTTCCTGAGATCAGAATATTCAAATGCCGCTTCCCTTAAAGCATCGGCCTTTTGCTCCGGCCAATCAAAGTGTTTGAGCACTGCCCTCTCATCAACCTAATAACAGGATTTTCCAAAGATTAGTCGACATAATTTCGTCTATACCGGAAAAGAAAAAGGTGTTTGTAGGATTCATAAATCTCTGACATACCAAGTAAGAAAGCTCGTCATCTAACCATTTTACAAAGGAAACTACATCCTCTATGTCTGTAAATGCAGCTGTCTCAACCTCTTTTATTAAAAACTTGATGAAGTCTCCTTGTGTCTCCACATCTGTCTTAATCTGTGATTATTTTCAAAACCAAACAAACAAGGAAATTAATCAATTTGACATACACTTCCCTAAATAATTTCACATACAGCATCATTAACAAATAAAAAACATTTTGTGTCCCAAGATTCCCAACCTCTAGATACCACTTGCCAATCTTTATATCTGTTGCTACCATTCTTACTTATTTTCAAAGTTCCATAATTTTTCATTAACATAGTAGCCTTACGAGTTTAGAAGGACATTAGGCCCGTATTTTGAGACTCGATTGGATACATACATGATTACTCGACCAAGAGTAGGCTCAGACGACCTATTACAAATCGAGAGTGAATCAAATTGCACAAAGCAAAAGTCTTTTTATACTTATGTGAGGGCGTTCATAGATCATCATATAAGAGACTAATTATGTTGTAATTATTGCATAAAGTCTTGCTTAAGACGGGTATTATCCGTTTTTAGCTTAAGACGGGTCAAATACTACATATGGTGGTAATAAAGACAAAACTTTTGGTGTTTTTTAGGCAATAAGTGAAGCGATTTGGTATCTATTCGACCGTCTTAAACTTAAGACGGATAACCTCCGTCTTAAACGAGAACTTGTGCAATTATTAAGGTACACTACACTTGAATTTCAAATGGAATTCAAATCACAAAGGAATCAAAGAAACCAGCAGTGAAAAAGCAGATGGAAAGCTGCAATTAGAAAATCAATTGAAATCTGAAACAGAGCATATAACCAAACTTAACAAAAAGATCCAAACAAAAAGGCTTATAAACTAAGACAACTTAACACTTGACTCCCCTAAAGACTTGTCATTATCACAATTAATCCCCTTTATGAAAACCCAGTGGCATTACCGTAATTTCTTCAACATTGCTACCCTTACCCTCTTACATTTAATTTTTCAACGGTAAACACCAGATTTTCTAACCGTTGCTCGTATCTCTAAAGTGTGCAAATAATTAAACACAACGGCACCTACAAAAGTGGTTGTATAAAGTGTCTTCAAAATTACACTATTTTTTGTGTGAGACGGTCTCACGGGGTGAGACGGCCAACTTTTATTTAAGAATATCTTTTTATTAACAACAATAAATGAATCATTCATACTAAAATTAGTGCGGAAATTAACTGTATCTAACACAATTAAACAGAGATTAATTAATGTACATAATTAATGATGATTAGTGTAGTAAACAAAGTACACTTACCGCAAGTAAATAAACTGAACGGTTCTCAATCTCTCCAACAAGATCTCTAGCACTAGCCGCGGCCGCTACCTCGGCCGTCCCCACACCGGAATCCCTTCTCGAATCCCTCCGCATTAGCGAATGATAAAACTCGACAACCTCCGGAACTCTTTTCACCTTAGCCGTAGCAACCTTCATCCCACGCGGGGGAGGAGGCGGTGGAGGCGGTGGAGGTCCTTTCGGTGTTGACCTCAATGCAGGTGCCGGCGGTGGTGGTGGAGGCGGTGGCGGTGGTGGTGCTGATATACTGTCAGTTGATTTTCTCCCGTTGGAGAACAACGAAGACGATGATGAGGAAGACGAAGAATCCGAAACGCAGCGTTTAGGAGGCGGTTTTGGGACCCGCGGAACACGAGAGCGTAACAAAGATGACTCCGAAGTTACCAATTCAACTACATTGTCCTCAAATTTAATTGGATTGGAATTAGAATTAGAATCGGAAACACTAGCATTGTATCCGTTGATGAAATTATTGGTTGAGGATTTTCGAAAACTTAAATTCTTGACATTAATACTATTATTACTGCCTTTGTTACCTCCATCAAGAAACCCTAAAAAGCGTTGTGAATTGGACAATTGTTTAACCTCGTCAATTTCCGCCATTAACGAAGCAATCCGGTCATCTTTAACCTTCAAATCGGCTTCAAAACCCGCTTTCATAGCCTCCCTCTCTTGGACCAGCCTCTCATTCTCGGAGGAAAGCTCGGCAACGCGGGTAACCAAGTCATCAATACGACGCGTTTTGGAGTGAATATCGGCCTCGAGGGAAGGAACAATGGAGGCAGCTTCACGGAGAAGCTTGAGCTCAACAAGCTCGGTTTTCAAGGCGGACTCGCGGTCGCGGAGGTGGTCAACGAGGGTAAGAAGGTCGTTGACATTGACTTCAGGAGGACGGGGTTGGACTTGAGCGGAGGCGCGAGGGAAGTACGAGCCGAATGAGCGGGTGATGACGTTGGAGGATTGTTTGGTTGCGGAAGGTGGAGAGGGTGAAGGTGGTTTGGGTTTGGGCTTGGGTTTGGGTGTGGTTGTTAGGCCCATGGCTTGTTTGACTTTACCAGCTACCATTGTAGAGAGAGAGAGAGGGTTAAGGAGTGCAGTGAGGAAGGGAAGTGATGAAGAAGAGAAAGGGAAGTGATGAAGAAGAGAAAGAGAGAGAGAAGAGTAAGACACGGGAAACGAGGAACGGTCTTGTTGTGTTATTTGGATTTGATTTGAGTTTCAAAATTATTACTGTTTGTGGTAAAGGGAACTAGAAAAGGGAAAGAGTAAATGATGATGATTTATGTTGGATGTAGTTTCACTTAAAATGACTTGAGATTCAAAATCAAAGCTACCCCCCACAATACATAAATGTTTTTAGGAAACTCTATCAAGTATCAAGCATTCACAATGTTTTTAGGAAAGTTATCACCCTAAAAATGTCTACTTTTTTAGTTTTTTTTTTATCACTCATAACCCCCTAAATATTACGGGTTGTTTGGTTGCCTTAATAAAATCATGAAAATGGGTTATTTATGGTCCAAATTACAACCCCTTAAATAACATATGATTTTCTTTCATTAAAATATAATCCCTCCGTCTGAGTGAATTATTGTCCTTTCATTTTGGTACAAAGACCAAGGGAAGTGTGAGGTTTCATTTGTGATCCACATAGTGAATGACAAGTGAACAATAGTCTCATTGGTTGATCAAATTACTCATAAAAAGTATTCCTAATATAGAAAGGACAACAATTTACTAAGACACCCTAAAAAAGAATTGGACAACAATTGACCGGGGCGGACGCAGTAACATTTTCATCAAACTATTTTTTTTAATTAAACTATAAGCTATGATGTTTAATTAAAAAGAAAAAAAGGGAAATTGGTGTGATAAATAAATAACAAATTGTTAAATCTTTCGTTTTGATGTTATTACTAAATAATTGGAAACATACTTGCCCATATAGAATAAAAAAATATACAGTTATTATTAACATTGTAATAACAAAAAATCACTAACAAAATTTGAGAAAATCAATAACAAAAAATCATTAGCTAGGAAATAAAAAACAAAAAATATTTTCAATTAGATACTTAATCGTATCTTTACTTAATTTTGCATAAATGAAATTAAATACATTGTGATATAATACAAACATTACGAAAGTGTCGGTTTATCCTATAAGTAGTACAGTCATAAGTAAAAATTATATATATATCGTGCGTTCTTTGCGCGAAATCTAAATTAATTTTTATTGTAGTCATTTCTCACATAACCCAATCCCCCTATCTACTACACAAATTCTCATCTTTGACGGTCATATTCGTCGCAAGCGTGCAACAAGTCAAATACTACCCATGTGGTGTAAATAAGATAACAAAGTGCCTAAGTAGTAGCATTCTGTTTTGTCTTATCTACCAACATGGGTAGTATTTGACATGTCGCAAGTTTGCGACGGATATACTCGACAAAAGGGAGACTTGCTGTATCTACTAATAGAATAAGAAAAGTAGAAATTTTCCCACCTAAACACACTTAGTTAGAAATGGGTCTAACTTTAGGGAATTATTCGAGACATATATATATATTGGGCCTAATATATTATCCCTTATCAAAATATCTTATCAGACACCAGAAATTTTGTAGTTGGTCTAATGTATTTTATTCATTAACATCACTTTTTTTTTGCAAGAAAGATATGTCTCGTATATTCCAAAAGAGAGGTTTACATGAGTCTCTTACAAAGAGAATATCCCCTATAAACTAGGACAAGAAAACTCCATCATCTAGACAATAATTAGCATCAAGTATTCGGAACTTCTATCAATTCCTTATGAACAATTTCTGGACATTTACTACGGTAGTGCACCAGTATTGAGCTGGATATCCTTGATCAAATTTTGAAAATCCTTTTGTGACAACCCGCAATAATGCAATAAAGTAAACACATAGATTTGCAGCGAAAATACGAGATTTTAAAAACTTTAAAGGCAAAACCGTGAATGTCACTATATTATAACACCAAAACTTAGTTTAATAAAACATTTATACAAATCGTAACTTAAATAATTACAAGAGATCCCGATCCCTTGATAAATATGCAAATAAGATAATAAAATTAGTATAAACTACAACGCTAAGGGTGAATCGCTGTAAGTACAACGCTCGCTAACTCACTCGTCAAAACCCTTTGCAACACCAACATGTAACATGTTCATTCATGAAACATGAATGACACAGTCAGTGGGGAGAACTCATTCTCCTAGCCATATCACATTAAAACACATATAATTAGAGCATGTGAACATACATCATCATACATATATAGATATCATGCCGATTACAACGATAACATTTCCTAAAAACAATATAAGAATGTGAGGAGTAACAATGATATGATCATCATGTAAACAATTACTAGGGAATACTCACCTTGGCAACTGTATCGCTACTAACGGCTTGCATCTCACCGCTAATAACCATATAATCGAAGAGGTTGGAGACGTGACCCACAAGATAGTAATAGGCATCCAACAATACAATACACATTCAACAACCATCATGTGAATCAAACAAACTCTCACAGTAAATAAAATGTACTAGCATCTGTACTTTGCAAGACAAGTCAAATTCAAGTCCATGAGATAAGGCGTTTCCCTAAACCTTATGCAATAAGGCATTTCGCATACTAATGACCAAGACGAACAAGTCCATGGGATAAGGTGTTTCTCTAAACCGTATGCGATAAGTCATTTCGCATACTGATGACTCTAATCCTCCAGGTAGGACTACCATAATAGTACGGTCCAAGACTAAATCTGGTCAGACTCTCAGAACAAGGTGTGTACCCGATTCGACATGTGGCTAGGCGTGCACACATCCAAGACTCGCTCAATAAAAGGGAAGCCAAGTACCCCAAATCCGGCAGGGCGGCCAACGGCAGAGGCGGACAGAGTACAAACACCATCTTCCGGCTAAACCACACGGAAGATGAGGTCTAGAATAAACAAGTAAGTACACTAAATGCAATGACACCACCTCGCAAAAATACATTTGACGGTCGGGTCGATCAATGCTAAGCATTTGCTTCCCAACAACGTCGTCATATTCCCACTAACATATGCACAAGTACAAAAGAATGTACCCTCATCGCTCCGACAGAAGGTCTAACGAGTATAAGGGTACAAATGGGAAATGAAAGGTCAATATCATCCAACAACCAAGACTCAACCGACTACCTAAGACATACATGACTTAAATGAGTTAAGCATGTGAAACCGTCACTAAACATGTGAATAGGGCATAAGAGATACGATATAATTCATACATGAATATTCTAGGCCATTACGTAAGAATATAACATAAACAAATAAAAATCGTTACATGTGAAAACATATGAGAGAGGAAAGAAAAAATGATCACTGGGGGTGCCTAGCCGGTCAGGTGACCGGCGGCCGACCCATCCGCTGGGGGTCGAGGCATTAAGAAAACAGTGAAGTGGGGGAGTAGGGAGTCCCCAGCCGGTCGGCCGGCTGGGGCTCATAACAATCTTGAAAATCCACACGAAGGGGCAAGGAGTTCCCAACTGGTCGTCCCCTCGGTCGGCCGGATGGGACATACACCCATCATCAAAATGCCAACAAAACAATACAGGGGTTTCCCAACCGTCGGCCGGATGGGGCCCATCATCCTTTCGAAATTGCCAACTTTGAGTCTGGGGGTTCCCAACCGGCGGCTGGCCGGCGGCCGTTCAGCCGGCTGGGGCCCTCTACTCCAAAAATCAACACTAAACACCCATTTCAAGTATTCAAAACTCAAACTCATTTGTGTCATTACCATAAATTTATCACTAAACATCATTTAAATCATCAAGTGGGTATCAAACATTCGACACAAAAATTAAAGGGCCCATTAAAACAATAATGGTGACTTTAAAGCATATTTACATAGTAAGAAGGAATGTTATCATACAAAATATCAACCTCTACTATATTAAGAGAAGTGAATCATAACTCAACAGTTACACATGTAAGAACATGAATTCATGACACTAACTAACAAAGAACTTATCTTTATCATAATTACTAACCTAAAATATATAAGAAGCACATAAAGATGTGATATCGAGTAACCCGTCTACATTACCTCTGTAACACTCCAAATAAGCTATCCTCAAGTAAGCTAACGATACCAACAGATTTCCTTGACCAAACTCTTCAAAATCCCACCTTTTACGACAATTAAAATGATAAGAACCTAAAATCAAAATATGGAAACATAATCTTAAAACAAAGTTAAAAGTTTCAATCTCTTCCTATCTAGAAAGAAGGAGGACGTTGAGAGGATCTCGGAACACTAAACGGAATTAAATTCCGTTAAGAAAACGAAGAAATTATATCCGTCTTAAGATTAGATCTAAAAGATGGATTTTATAAAAAGTTGAATGAAGATGATATTTTATGGTATGAAAATAAAGAGAAGAATGGTGTAAAAGTAGTGAAGTTTCGTTGAGAGACGAATAAATGGCGTCCGTCTTAAGCTTTTTGGGTTATGAAGTTTTGATGGAGGTTTTCAGTTGATGAGGAAGATGAAGAATGCTAAAAAAATGAGGAGAAGCTAGAGTTTTATGGTGGGTTTGTTTTGAAAAGGTGAGTAGTATTAGACCCAATATTAAAGGTGGAGTTTTACCCACTCGAATTTTTGAGTACAGTCCGATTATGGGCTCCTAACGGACTGAAATGCGGCGGCTTCTACCCAACTAAACTAAATTCATTTAACATTATTTAGAGCTACAAAATCATAAATTATCGATTTAAAATATTTTAATCAATAAAAGTAAAAGAAAATTTAATAAAATTAAAGACTTTAGTAAATACCCATTATTATAAAATCAGGGGTATTGTTACCCCTTTTCCCTTCCTTTAAAAGCCATGTTATTTCGTTCACTCCATATAGTATTCATAGTACACCCAATACTGCAGATCACCATACTATTCCTCCAGTACTTCATGTAATTTATATGACTGGTCCCTTTCGGAAGAGAGCAGAAATTTGTGCTATCAGAGTTTAGTCTTGATATAGTGTCATTTCACCCACTTTTCCACCCCTTTTTGCCTCGTTTTTCTCGTCTTTAACGCTCCCTAAGAGCGTTTGTACGTGTTTTTACCTTCTTCTAGCATATTTCTCGTTTTTAACATGTTTTTGTAGGTAAACCGTCACTGGGGGCGGGTTCTACCTAATTTTGATCGACAAAAGAGAAGGTACATCACACGGAGGGCCCACGACATGTCCTAAGGGACCCCACATACCATTGGGGGCCCTACTTGGCGTACCCGAGTCATCCCGAGTCAACGCAAGCTAAACCGAAAAAAGTTGACAAAGTTATATCAAGGGAACAAGGAGGAAAGACCTTTCACGGGCGTGAAGTGCATCTCACGGTCGTGAGATGCCTTTGAAAAAATGATGATTTTCAAGCAAAGCAGCTCACGGTCGTGAAACCGCAGTCACAGTCGTAAAACATGTTTCACGGTTGTGACTTAGTTGAGAGTTTTGGACCTGCTAGTGCCACATATCTCACAACCGTGACAATCTCACGGTCGTGAGACACCTTTCACGGTCGTGACTCATTCAGCCCACTTAGTCTTTCGAAGCCCATCTTTCCTCCATTTTTTAAACGTATAAATAGGCCCTCTTGTGTAATTAGAGGACACAACCCTAGATCTAAAATCTAGAGATAATTAGTGTTAATCTTCCCTTAATTACTTTAGTTTAAGCTTTAATCTTGTTTAAATAGTATTTGAAGCTTGGATTAGTGTTAAAACTTGGTTTGTATTCAAAGATTTGTGACTAAATCTTGGTTATTCTATCAAAGTTCTCACCTTTTCCTAAGTTGGTAAAATTTCTTTTCATAATCTTGTCTTTAATTAACTTTTCCTTTTAATCCTTGTTATTTGTTTATTGTTAATTAGAAGATGTTGATTGTTGTTGATTCCTTTATGCAATCCTTAATTAATATTGAATTTCCTTTGAATATGTGTGAGTAGTAACCTTGTTAGGGTTATGTGGGGGATTATGGGTTCTAGTATGAGCTAATTTGATGTTTGTTAGGATTAATAGTTGATTGACTGGGTTGTCTCCATGCTTTGCTTATAACATGTTTGATGAAATGCTTATGTGAATTTGCATGAATCTTTCGCTTGTTTCGAATGCCATAAGATCGAAAGTCGTAGTTTTTCGTAGAACCGTTAGGTTGGCAAACCGTATCTAGTGACTCGATAGCTAGTTAGAGTCGGTTTGAGGAGGAATTGTAAGATCGAAAGCCTCAATTCGTTTTCCTAGACTAGACAACCCTTCGACTATTAGATCCGACATTTCTACTTGACTCATACCACCCATATGAACCCACTCACCCTAGTCTTCCCTCTTATTTGATAAAAATCCAATCTTTCTAGCTTTGACTTCTCATTTGTTATTTTTATTCGCTTTTAATTATTGTTATTTAGTTTTAGTCAACAAACCCAAACCCAAACATTTGTGACTTTGCAAGAGACTTAGTAGACTACTAGATCGACTTTAGACACCAACCTTCCCTGAGATCGACATTCTTACCAAAACACTTTCACTCTACATCAAAATGGCGTCGTTGCCGGAAACGGTGTATGTTTAAGTTGATTGTTATTTGTGACACCCTCAAATTTGCGGAAAGAAAAAAAAATTATTTAAACTAGATAAAAGATGAAAATACAATACAAAGGTGTCATAAATAAAAAGAGTCATTACAAAACGGAAATACTAATATACAAAAGAAATATACAAGACGGGAGACATATCTCCCGTATAAATACGGAAATAAAAGAGTGTATAATAATATACAATCTAAGAACCGAATATAGGTCCAAGGTAAATACTTCGCTCGCTAGCTCGTCAATGTACCCCAAATATGCATTTACCACCTGTTCGACCGCATTAAATATAAACACGGAAGCCACAGTCAGTGGGGAGTAACTCCGAGTTCTCCCCGCCACGAAATGTCGAGTTTAATGAAACATGAAAAACATAAAAGCAATATATATAGCAAATACAAAACCTTAACCTATATGATATGCTTTTCATGTTATGAAACAGTTAA